>BGPT01002967.1:14282-69171 GCA_003297045.1 Symbiodinium sp. clade C Y103
GCTTGAGCCATGTAGCAAAGGTATAAAAGTTAAACCCGACCTGGTTGTTGTTAGGAAGGGAAACTACCTAGCTACTTATGGTCATTACACCATATCTACCGGATGTAGATGTGGGGCCTTACTGTACATTGTTGGTACTCATAGCTATCCTACCACTACACTAGATCTATATACATATACCTCTACATAGTGGGGGTGCAGGGGCTCGTAAATTCTCAACTNTGTACATTGTTGGTACTCATAGCTATCCTACCACTACACTAGATCTATATACATATACCTCTACATAGTGGGGGTGCAGGGGCTCGTAAATTCTCAACTATTGAATCCCTATGAAATCCTAGTAAATCCAATTAAATCCTATCAAATCCGTATGAAATCCTAGTAAATCCAATTAAATCCTATTTAAATCCCTATGAAATCCTAGTGAATCCAAGTAAATCCTGTTAAATCCGTATGAAATCCTAGTAAATCCAATTAAATCCTATTAAATCCGTATGAAATCCTAGTAATTCCAGTTAAATCCTATTGAATCCCTATGAAATCCTAGTAAATCCAAGTAAATCCTATTAAATCCGTATGAAATCCTAGTAAATCCAATTAAATCCTAGTGAATCCCTATAAAATCCTAGTAAATCCAATTAAATCCTAGTGAATCCCTATAAAATCCTAGTAAATCCAATTAAATCCTATTTAAACTCTATGAAATCCTAGTGAATCCAAGTAAATCCTGTTAAATCCCTATGAAATCCTCGTGAATCCAAGTAAATCCTGTTAAATCCCTATGAAATCCTAGTAAATCCAATTAAATCCTATTAAATCCCTATGTATATCCCCATCATTCATCCCTATGAAATCCCTCCATTCTTCCCCTGATGACCCAAAAAAGGGGTCCACCCTCCCGCCAAGAAACTCATAGGTCGCCTCCCGTGCATAGATGCGAAACCTCGGGAATCGTTACACGTTCGGAACACCTGGGAGATCATGGGGATATCACATGCGGATTTCATGGATTTATATTGTAATATGCTGGGAATTGGCATGTAATTATCTTTGGTATCATCATTAAAGTATATTAAAACTATATAATTCATGGAAATATCATGGAAATCTGGCTGAATGATAGCAATTCAAAGCTCAAAATAGCCGAAATGAGGCCAGCCAGCAGGCTGATCCCACCCCCCCCCTTAACCATTCCAGTGACCTCATGATGTGTGGTCACTAGAATTCAGCCAACATTTAAATGTGTATGATCTATAGTTACAATATTGTAATATAATATAATTTGAAATAATCATATATAAATAATCATATGTACATTCTGGGATATAGTAGTAGAAATGATATTGGGATACATTGAGGTCTGTCCAAAAGTGATGGTTTAATCAACCAAAGAGGATTTCTAGGCATAATAGATTGAAGTCCTCAATTTTCTGTGGCTGGCAAAATTCCCAAAGCAAGTGCTTGGTGCATCCACGGATCTGGGCTGGATTCCGACCCCTCTATGAGTTTACCAAGCGAGGATTCAGGGGATCGACTGGCAAGATCCGACCATGTGAAGGAAACTATAGGAAGTCTTCAGTTCAGCGTGATTCTGCTTAGTGCATTTTGGGGGGGAACCAAATCCATCGCACATGTACTCACCAAGTGCATACAACCACATATCAGATAATATTCAAAGCGAGTTGAACACAGCCGAAGATTGTAGGGAACGAAGATGTTTTTTTCTGGTTGAAACATTTTGATTTTCATGGTCGAACCCCGAAACAACATCCAAAAATGGATCACCATTTCTGTATCAAACCCTGTGCATGCGTGACTTCAATGACTAATCAATCCCCTCCCCCTAAGCTATCCCTAAGATTAAGTTCCTTTAAATAGGGCCCTCAAATTAATGTAAATCACATGGGTTTGATTGACATTTCTAGAAAAAAACAAAACTCCATTGATCTATCATCATTCTCCCGCTAT
Source organism: Symbiodinium sp. clade C Y103 (assembly GCA_003297045.1). Lineage (NCBI taxonomy): Eukaryota > Dinophyceae > Suessiales > Symbiodiniaceae > Cladocopium > Cladocopium sp. clade C. The sequence continues at coordinate 16,254 of BGPT01002967.1, forward strand.
TCAAACGAATATCACAAATTCGATGGTTAGTTACCCTCTGGTAAACTAACATAACTATGGAAAATAGCCATTTATAGTGGATTTTCCCATTGAAAATGGTGATTTTCCATAGTTATGTTAGTTTACCAGAGGGTAATACTCCATTTTGAAGCAAACCAATGCATGCACTAAACCATACTATGGTGGGGCCCCCGAGGAAGATGCCAGTCTCCCCATGAACTTCATGAAGTGATTCCACTGCTGCCGAGCTGCACGTCGCGGAAGGTTCCGATATGTTTCTTCAACAACTCCTGGAGGAGATAAAAGTCTGATGAAGTATCAGAATGGTTAAGTCCATATAGTTCTACCGGAGAGAATCGGAAAATCGCAATTGGCACTCCACTACATGGACTATCTTGAATGCCGTTTCACATTCTATCCGGTAGAAATATTGAGTCAATAGTTCATGTTTTAATCGGATAGAATGTCAAAATCTGACTCTTCGTTGACCACATCCCAATTTCATTGACTTGTTGCGGGTCATTTGAAAATGTGGGCATAAGTCAAGAATGATCGCGGTTGAAAACCTAGGCCATCTATTTTTTCCGCAATCACTGTTCCAATCCATACATATATCTCGCTCCGTGTTGTTATGTAGGATGAAATTCAACACGTGTCTGGTACAGAGTTGAACCCATCACCTTAAGGCAAAATCCACCTTCTTTGTTCGCAAACACCATGTCTGTTTTTCCTGATGAAATGAGACACCACATTTTTGGGTGATACCACCACTTCTCTTGTGCAAAAGGTGTGCCATCCCAGTTGGACGTCAATTTTAAACCCCAGTGACTATAGATTCATCCACCATCAAACATAGCAAACCTACTATCTAGTTGGAAACCGACTTAGCTATCATAAATCATCTGGAAATCACCGTTCTTGCGGAATGAATCTCAATTTCGCCGGGTTCAATATCAAGTTTTGTTGGACCCATTGTTGGATATATGATATATGTATGTATATAGTTGATTTGTGTTGCTTTAAAGTGGTTAAAAACACATTGTATATACCCTCTGGTTCTTCAACATAGCCATGGAATAGCTGGCTAGTTTTGGATGATTTTCCCAGCTTAAAACCTCCATTTAGTTCGGGGATTTTCCATGGCTATGTTGGTCACAACCAGAGGGTATATCCAATTGGATCCCATTAGAACCTACTATATCACTCTTTCCCATTCAATCCCATCGATAGTTACTACCCTCTGGTTATCTAAGCTATGGAAAATTGTCAATTTATAGATCATAAATATGATGAAAACTACCGATTCAGCTGTTAAACATTGTGATTTTCCAGTTTGCTACATAAAGACAATCAGAGTTTTTTGAATCCCACTGAAATCATACTAAATCCCATTAAACTCAATGCTTAAACTCTTCAAAATCCCAAAAAATCTAGAATAAATATAGTGCTTTAATGGTTCAATCACCATGTTGTTTGCATGTAACCCCGCGTTCTTTCACAACCAGCACCTCCACGGCACTCTTGGCGAAGGTCACCGCCAGGTCCGTTTCGGGACCGGGTTCTGGGCAGGGGCAGAGGAGATGATTTATACGTATTATATACAGTACAATATAAATACATTGCAGCTATTTGCAGCTACTCACAATCCTTTTTGAGAGATTTTCTTAGAGCCCACATGAGACTGGACACCAGCTACTTGCCAGCTACTTGCATTTTCTTTGGGATATGATATTTAAGTACTTTGCAAAATCCGTTGAGTCCCTTGCAGCTGCATCTGGGCATCACACCCCGCCCCTTCACCTACTGCCCATCATTTCTGGTTGTTGTTTACCCCCTTGAAAAAAAGCTCTTCAGTGAAGGGAAATTCATGCCAAAGTTGAACAAATAAATCAATCTTCGAAACCGCCCAACAAGTTTATACAATTGAGGTCTTTTGCAGTTCGCAATAAATTATCCCTATCAGATATGTGTGCCACAATTACCGGACAGTATTTAAAAAAATGATCCCAAAACAGATGCCGAACAGTGTTTCCAGGATGCTACTTCGATGATGTTTCCCCAATAAAATCTCCAGGTTTAAAACCTTTCCGTCACCGGGGAGTTTCTGTACATAATCCAAAGGTGCGTCGTGGATTTTCAGGTTTGCTCGTGCAGTCCAAAGATTGGCCCCAAACCAATCTTACCGCTCATATGCAAGAAAGCCATGCTAAGCATCTGCCATGCCCAAACGGACGGTATGCTGCATATGTCAACATGCATCAGTTCATCAGCTGAACCAACATATTATGGATGCTTCGATGGACTATGCACATCAATAGATGGTTCGCTATCCTACATCTTCCCACTTGATAAGTTCGACATATGTCAACGACCTACAGCACTTTGCGAAATGTGAGCCCAGGTGGGATGAATTTTAAGCCTCGCTGATCATGGAACTTGGGGAACTTGGTTCTTGCACATCCCAATTCCGCCAATTCCCAAACGGATCACATCAGATCACATCGGATAAGCCTGAAGAAAACAACAACTCGTAGATTCCTCCGTTTCACCCACCAAATCAAGCCCAGCCACCTTGGGAAGGGATCCTGCGGATGACATCGTGTGACCTTTTTCCACCTAGATGATGACCTCACTGACCTACAAAATCCACGAAGCAGGGGATGATTCAAACCTTTTCAAATATCAAACGCACCGAGATGCCACACGGACCAGTGCCACACAAATTGTTTTGACTGGCACGAGATGCTGAATGTGGTATCACTTGGGAAATCACTCGATGAACACACAAAAGACTGTGTGAAGGGATCATTGAAACACTCATCCAACCTGTCAATCTTACAATGACATCCCAAAGGATACAATAAAGCAAATAGATAATAATAGATATATCAACTGGAACAAATATCCTTCTGAAGATGGAATCACCAAGAATAGCGAGGCTTATATATATAATATTGTAATATATATATATATATATACATATATATATATATATGTTGTACTAATGGGGCATTCCTATCCAATAGTGATTTTTGGGGTTGTACAGTAAATATACAGTTCTATATGGTTTAGGTTTGTACAATCATATTTGAGCAATGGTCCATTCCATACTGGGAATCCGATTTGATGGGTCTCTTAAATCCCTAAAGAAATCCCTCAGTGGATTGATGACCAGCCCCATGAAACATGGCTATGTCTTGGTACGTGTCCAACTTTTTGTTGGGCTTTCTAGTACAAAAATCCCACCTTTCTAGTCCTTTGAAATGGACCATTGACCATGGCATGGCGGGTGTTTCATCCCTTTCTGTCCCAAGATGTTTTTTTTCAAACCGCTCCTGGCCATTTCTCTGGCAATCACTGCCTCGGGGCTGGAGATCCCCACAGAAATCATCGGGAGATCATGGGACAACTAGGTGCTGTATCTGTTTCACCTTTGCAGTACCCTCTGGTAAACGTTTACATAACTATGGAAAATCACCATTTTTAATGGGAAAATCCACTATAAATGGCCATTTCAATAGCTATGTTAGTTCACCAGAGGGTATATAAACATTGGAAAATGTTCAGGGATATTCATGGGGATACCTTTTTTCATGGGTTTGGGGGTGCACTGATAGTGAACATGATGAAAAGCGAACAGTGGCTAAACCAACTGTGATTTCTAAGCAGCTGTTAAGTGGGGTGATCTACTATGGTGATCTTCATATCTCGATAGGGATTCTCCTAATGGATTAATATAGTTCTATCCCCATTCACTATAGGTTATATTCCCCATAAATCCCCATAAATCCATTGTTCAGTAAGTTGTGTGCGACAACTCAGCTATCTGGGGGGGGGCCTCACCTTGTACCATAAACCAGATGGAGGTTTCCTAAAAGTGGTGGCTCCCCAAGTCAGCATCGTCGAATGACTTGGAGGAGTTGGGGTACCCGCCATGACTTGGACACCTCCATATGTCATCTGGGCAAATTGTCATAACTCACTAACCTGAAAGGACCCGAAAGGTTCGGCAATGGGGAGAATTCCCCGAACTAACCACGATTGCAGTTTCAGTCGCAGTGAGCTGATCAAATTTATATACTCATTCCATGGATATATGATGGATATTTCCACTACTCATGGTGCATCTTGGATACCTGCCTAAAAATCTGTGTCATTTTTAGCTGGTTAAGATCATAGCAAGAGATCCAAATTCAATTCAGTATCTCTTCTAAAAGAGTCTCCAGCTGCTGGCCGTCTCGAAATCTCCGTGTAAGAAACTCTTCAGACTCTGAACATGAGCAGGTTTCTGAACATGAGCAGTGTTCAAAACCCCTGTTGCTTGATGATTAGTTCGGGGATTATATCTACTACCCACTAATATTGGGGGTTCTAATAATAGGGGGAACCCTATAAACCAACCAGCAGAATGGAATGATTCCCATGACTTCCCCATCCGCAGCATCCCCAGCCCAGGCCTGCACACTGTTGCCGCCCACCAAATCGCCCCGCTGTCCCCCGCTGGGCAGCTGTGAGGCGAGTTCCAACATGTCGCAGGGGACGCCTCAGCAGGTGTTCATGAGAAAATGGGAGGTTTTCATGGAAAAATGGAGGTTTTCATGGGAAAAATGGAGGTGTTGTTGGGAAACACCGAGGTTTTTATGGGCAATGTAGCAGAATATACCATAAGATACCATATCAATGGCAATATCACCACGAAATCACCTTAAACCTCCATTTGTCCCAATCATTTGCGGGCTACACCTCACTAAATTCCCATGATCATCATATCAATTTACAGCATTTTCAATGATTACAGTAACTCTATATATTAATCATCACAAAAATGTGCCATGAATTTCCATGACATCTCCATTTTCATCACCATCCGAATCCTTTCCAATATCTAGCCCATGATATTCCCAGGATGTTTCCATCTATCTCAAGCATATCCCATATATTGCGGGGTTAAAATCCCCATCTCATCGCAGCTCCAGCGTTAGGGACTTCCGTTCGAACTCGTTGCGATGCCCCCACTCCGGGGCACGCACCTTGCGACCGCTTGACCAAGACCTTCAAGGCGAAGGACCTCTGGCGACTTTCAAACACCCCAGGTCCGTGTGCAAAGGGCGTTCGACAAACGGTGAGTATTAGGGTTGTATAATGTCATATAATGTCATATAATGTCATATAATGTCATATAATGTCATATAATGTCATATAATGTCATATAATGTCATATAACATTACCCATAATTATTATTGGTGTGAGTTGCTTGTATATGGAAGGGTCAGAATTTTTCAGAATTGCTCCGAACTACAACTGGACTGGCCATTTTCAGAAGGACACAGGCCAAGACGTGGGTACCAAAGATAATGTCCTCAATTCCTTATCGGTGATCTATGATCTGTCAAACTCCAATCAGAATTATTGGGGTAAACTATTCTTAGTTTGTGGTCGAATCCCTCTGTCTTGGATCTACTTGGAGTGTCAACTTATTTTTGTGTGAACGAATAAACATGTTCACGGAGAACATCCTTATTTTCATGGGCAAGGTCAATACTCAATGCGTTTAGAAAGTCGAAAGTTTGACCTATTGGCTAAAGGCAATCCACATAAATGTGAAGGCTAATGGCTCTGACCCTCTGGTGAACTAACCGCGCTATTGAAAATGGCCCCTTGATAGTTGATTTTCCCATTGAAGGTGGTGATTTTCCATAGGAAAGTAAACGTTTATCAGACGGTATCTACCCCTTCATCATCCATTTCAACAGGATTCAACAGGATGGTCCATTCAAAACCATCCAGCGGAGATTTCTCCCATGGAAACCCCGGGGGTGAGATCGAACCGAGACCTGATCCGCGCCTCAACTTGCTGTGCACCGTTTGAGAAATTTCTTGGTGCGCCCTCATGGCTTCCAAAGATGTCCTGAGAGCCGCGGCATTGCCATGGTCATGGTGTTTCTGGAAGCAGTAAACCATATGTGATTTCATAGGGAATGGGAGATTCATGGGAAATTGTTGTGAGTTGAATTGGTTCCAAGAATTCTTTGAAGTAAACGTTTCTACTCTTTGTTCAACTGGCTGATCTTTTCAGTGGATTTGAAAAATATTAAGGGATTGGGCCAAAATTGGCAATTTTGCACTCTGTTGCTTTCGTGACTGCCTGCACACGTGTTCTTTTTCCTGACGCTTTTCTTCTGGTTTCAAATTGCTGCAGCCAAGCACCCACGTCCATTTCAATCATTTTCTTCTGGACCTTCTCCCTAACAAAAAAGCCGACTCTAGCAAAATTTCAAACCTCATCACCATCTTGTTCAACATTGTTTGGATCTCACACGGAGAAAAATTGATTCAGGCGCCACATCTCAAATGACCATGGTTCGTATAGATGAGCGTATCACTTGGCTAGTCTTGGACTGCCATGATAAGCTGAAGAAATGCAAAATCTATATATTTGGATTTGGGGCGTACAGTTTTGGAACGAAGGGTTATCGGTGATAGTAACAGAATTTGATTGGACGGTTGTGGTTGAATATACTTACTACCTTGAAATGGGCCACTGATGTATCAAAGTCCAACTTGTAGGGGTAGATGCCAAGCACGTGGGGGATCAGAACTATGGTGACTGCGTCAGCCTACTGAATTGTTAAATGTTCCTTGTGTAATTAAAAATGTATGTTGCTATGCCATTCAAGGTGAATACAATGTGTATATAGGTTGTGGGCATCAGCCTCTTGCTAAGGAAAGAAGTTGGTTTTTGCTATTCCAAATTCCCCAAATCCAGGCAGCTTAGGCAGCGATACATGGCAATCCCCTAGTGTTTGGAAAAAGCAGGAATTGACAAGCAGTTCTATTATGGAATTGGCTTGGCGATTGCCAAATGACAGGCACTACTGCTTGCCCAAATCTAACCCGTAGCCACTTCTCTACGCCGTATGCAGGGAATACCACGAGCCGCTTCAGTCGCTTCAGCCGCTTCAGCCACTTCAGTCACTTCAGCCGCTGTAGCTGCAGGAGCTGCGCAAGCAGTAGAGCTGCAAGGGCCGTGCAGCAGAAGCAGCAGCAAAAGTGCCTCAGTGTGGGTCAGACAACCCTTCAACGAATGCAAACGACCCTCCAGTCCGGCATCTCTCCCCCAGGTCGCTTGGAAGGGTGCAGGCATTGCAGCTAAGGGTGGTTTTCTTGCTCACTGTCACACTCCTAGTTGTATAGCGAAACAGTCTAGACCGCACCATTGACTGGAAAGACGAGCCTCAAGTTTCGGACGCGCAAGCCTGCAAGCTGGCTGAAGCAGAAAAGGTGGCTGAGCAGGAGGGATCAGACTGAAAAACCTGTCAAACTCTTCCAACGACCCTTCCTGGTGCAATCTTTTGCCCATCTTCCGTACAGCTGTGCTTTCTCTATGATCTAGCTTCGAACCTCTGAGCTGTCCCAACCTAAACAACTCACTGGGAAGTGTGCCTCGAAGTCCGGACGTGAGGTCAAAAGGTGGCTGAATCAGCACAAGTGCCTGATCAGCCCGAAAACATCCCTTCAAACTCTTCAAACGACCCTTCCTGGTGCAATCTTTTGCCCAAGTCTTTTGGAAGGGTCAAAGCGCTTGATCTTAGGGTAATATTCCTTATATATATATAAATATATGTGTGTATATATATATGTATAATTAGTATCTATATAAATGCATATTTTAACTATATAATTAAATGAATAATATAATATAATAAAATATAATATAATAATATAATATTATATTATTATATTATTATATTATTATATTATTATATTATTATATTATTTTATATTCTATTATATTATATCATATTATAGCATATTACTTTTTATTACATTCTATTAAATTATATTCATTATATACATAAAAATATATATGTCCATATGTCATCATCATAATACTTAGGTGAACTGTTAAAATCTGACCAACCCACTGGGAAGATTGACCTCAAAGTCCGGACGTAAGATGCCAAAAGACGGCGCCACGACAAGGTGGCACTGCAAAGTGGGCCTCAAATTTCAAAGTCATAATGCGCCGGTTTCAACTGAACAGGGATGTTAAGGCAAAGATGCTTTCAGCGCGAAAACTGTCGGATCAAGGCAATTTGACACACAGGTGATGTTTTGGCACTCGGATGCACACGGTTGGAAAACTCAAAGCTAACCTAGCAAATTGGCTCAAAACAAAATCGGCTCCACTGCTGCCACTGCTTACTTGTGAAAGCCGCTGAGCCGCTGAGCCGCTGAGCCGCACAGCCAAACAGCCGACACTTACTTGTGAAAGCCGCTGAGCCGCACAGCCAAACAGCCGACACTATCTTCACTCACCAGGGCTGTCTGGTTCCAGTGGGGGTTCTTCAAGATCAGTCTTTGGTGCCAAGCTCTCCAAGATGTCAGGGAAAAACTTCTTCACATCTGCTGCCAGGGCCTCAGAGAAAAGCGTTGACCCGTCCAAGGTAATGAGACCACAAGCCGTCCTGTCCGCAATGGCTTGCAGCCATTGTTGGTGTTCCTTGTTCAGGCAAAGGCCGTGGTAGATGACCCCTCTGGTCAAGCTGGCTTCCATCATTTCACCGGAGCCGGCTGTCACGTCAAAGATTGTGGCAATCTTGTACTCATCGAGGATTGCGTTGAAAAAGCTGATGGGCTTGGACTCCTGCCAGAAAAGGGGCACTGCATTGTCGCCAAAGCGATCTCGCCAATCTTCAGGTGGAGCCGGGGAAGCCGCAGAGCCGAGAACCCGAGCTTTCTCATCCAGCGCCATCAGGGGAAGCTCGTAAGAGGAGCGAAACTCAACTCCACAGTAGCTGCCCTGAAAGGTAGTGGCTTCGCCACAGGACGTAAAGTTTTCACGCTTTGATGTTTTCACCCGCGACCTCTGCGTAGGAAAGCGCACCGCCGCTGTCTCGATCTTGCGAGCGGCCAAGGGGATTCTTCGCATCCGACCAGCGCGTGCAACGCAGCCGCCGGAGTAAACCAAGTGCATTTCCTCCGATTGCGGTTGCAACAGCAAGCTCTCTTCCTCAGGATATGTGGGCCGCTCAAATTGTATCCCAGACTCGGACTACATGCAATAGCAAATATGTCTTGTTACAAGTTCCTTTGTTGCGAAGATGTGTGCAGTCAAGATGTGTAAAGGGAATGGCATCAGTAGTTCGCTGAGCCTGCGCGTTCATGCGACTATCTTCTGACATCAGGAAATGTGCAAGCTTGGTGTATGAAGCTGGCATTCCCTTACTGTTTGACAAGAGGAGCTGGTGACTAATCCTATAGGCATAGTCTTAGACGGCACATTCCTCAACAGAGACTGCCAAGGCATGGGTTCCTGTAAGGTTGTTTCCTTGCAAAAAGGTAACCATGCACGAGATTTTTCTTTCTATAGGGAAGAGAAACATTATCATTGGGCCGGGAATGATGAATCGAAGCCAAGTATCATTCAGCCGACGAACTTCCCTCATTCGTCCGTCGAAAACCATGGCAAAGTCTGTTGGCCCTGTGGTGCTGGCGCAGAAGTCGGCAATCCCTTTCCACGTGGCAGCATCTGGCTTGCTATGTGCCAACCATGGTTCCTCCCCGCTCTCGCCGAGAAGGTCGGCTGAAGCACAGATCAATCTATGACTGGAGTTGAGGGTCCCGTTGTGAGCAAAAGCTTTTCCACATGCACGGAAAGCACTCAGCAAGCTTTCTTGCTTGAATGTCTTTGGCACACTGAAAGTTGCAAATTTTCTGCGTTCCGCTTGCACCAGTTTCCAGATTCGCTCACGCTCTGCCGTCAACTCCTCCATGGGCTGGGACTGGTGCAAAGTACTGATCAAAGACGGAGCTGGCGCTGTAGATTTCACAGAAACGCTCTTGGTGCTGGAATCGAAAGCCTTGACAACTTCACAAAGCTGCACTACCAAAGCGTTGGAGGACCCTTGACCAGCTTCTTCGCCAGTGCTCGCTGTTGGCTGCAGCATCTTGGCAATGGGCTCTCCGCATTGGCTAATCTCACGCAAACTGTCTCCATGCTGGCCATTCATCAGTGCCACCAAGAGGTCCAGCAAACAACCTGTAGCACGGTTGTATTTTTCCTTCACAGTGGCCAGAGCAGAATCTGAAGCAGCAGCGTCACCATGCTCAGACATCTCTTCCTCGTCCTCATTGAGAGCAGCCTTGCCAGCGACTTCCCCAGTTGGTTTCAAATAATCCTCCCAACACTTCAAGGGGTTGAAGATCGTGTTCTCGATCAATGCCATGCAAGATTGCGCTTCAATTTCAGGCAACGTCTTCACCAAGGATTTCGCCACGTCAAAGATCTGCCAGGAGGTGATGGGCAGAAGTTAACTACAAGAAACGCTCCCAAAAGCCGAAGCAATGAACTGGGGAAGCTTCATTGTAAAGAACACCCTAGATCTAAATCATTCTGCTGCAAATTGGTGCCAAAGGGGTGAGGCTGTACGTTACTTGCGGACATTCCTCTTTGCTCTGCCCCAGCCCACCCAACCTGCAAAAGTACCAAGCAGGCGTGCCAAAAACCATGGGTTCCTCTCTTCCGGTCTCTGTCCAGAAAGATTTCTGTAGCTTTCGCTACGGTAGTCTGCTTGGACAGGAGACAAAGGTGAAGCATGTCCACAAGCCAGGCAGCAATTTGCTGAGGGTTGCGATCTCCTTGGGCGGCAGCTTTGGCGATGCCTGAAAGACGAAGCAGCTTGCTGTAAGCATTGCTCAGGATGTCTCTGCCCCACGCCAGCTCCAACCGCCGCATTGCCTCATGGAAGACTCCTTGCCCATTGGGCCCCATGAGCCCAAGAACATGTGTGCTGGCTTTGTGCATGGAAGCATTGTAAGGGGAGCCGTTGAACTTCAGCTTCAAAGAAGTCCCTTGTGAAAGCTGCTCAACTCCAAGCTTTTGGCACAGCAAGGAAAAAGTGAGGAAAGTATCTGATAAAGATGAGTCGCCGATGGCTTTCAACTTTTCACTCGCCTGAATTCTGGCGATAGGAACATCTTTCTCGTTCGTGCACAGCCGAGCTTGGATTGTAACCGTGCTCCCACACTCCCACAGCAGCTCGATCCACTCCTTGTCCTAAGGTCGGCCAAGAAAGCAAATCAGATCACAAGCAAACGAACTAGTAATAGGAATGAATGACACAGGGCGAGATGGAGTAATCAGAGAAACATGGTGGAACAAAACAAGCAATAGCGAGGGAGCCCAGATCAAAACTAGAGTTTGATTCTTTCCTTTTGGGACTGCCTCTGTCTCCAAGAGCAAAAGCCTCAAGTTTCAACTGTCCTGTCCAGGGCTGATGTGCTGCCTAGCTGCGCCTTTTTGCAGAGCTTGGAACAGCGCGTAGTACCAGGCCCAAAGCACGAAGTGGCAGCCAACCAAATTCAAAGTAGCATCGAATCCACCATCCTTTTCCACATGACTGCAAGTGTCCGTGACCACGATCATTTCAATGGGCCACACCATCCGGTCCTTCCCGATTCTGGATCTCTTGGCACCGCGGAGGACAGAGGCTTTCATCACTGAGTCTTTGCTGAAGAAGGTTTCAACAAACTTTCCTAAAGTCTCCATCGCAACGTCTCCGGGCGCAGTCTCCCAGTCAGGTGTGTTTGCAACTCGAAATGCACCTGTACGTAGCCAAAGAGCTAGGCCGGAGGCTTCGTACAGCCCATTGACTTTCATGGATGTTTTGCAAGTCTCCAGGTCCCAAGGCGCCTGTCCACAGATGCTGCCGTGAAGAGACGACCAAACACAGGGATGGATGGACACGTGGACACATATAGAACAAGATAGATAGACAAATTGATAGACATATACACAGCTGGACAGAAAGACAGAGACAAACAGATAGACAGCAAGATACAGACAAACATACGCAATATTCAGTGAGAGGTACGTACATACAAAAACACCAGGGATGATACATCAATGGAACAATTGGAACTTGTCACTCTTGTGTAAATATTTCATGCGTCCCTCTGAGCAAACAGGAACAGCAATAGTATCAACCCGCAGGGCCTTATATCCACTGAGCTCCTTTTCCTTTACCTCCGAAGAGATAGCCAAAGGAGGTGTCTTGTGCATTGCTTTGGCAGCTGGGCATTTCGAAGGCAATTCTTTTTTGACCTGAATTTGGCAAATGCAAGCAATGGCTTTACATGGCATGGTTACAATTCCTGCAACAGCAACATGTTGTCTACCCAACAGGCTTGGTCCTGGTGAGTGCCCATGGCAATTGCTGGGGCCGCGGCCCATGGGATGATCTTAGTCATCACATCCAACGCACTTGCCTCAATCGACCATCCAAATCACCACATTTGGGCCCTTGAAGCTCGCCCCTCCCAACAAGCCCCAGACAGATGGATCATGAGGAACATCCGGGACAGTTGGCGCCATGACAGCTTACCCTCTGCAGCCGACAGCCGCACAAGCCGCTTGAGCCGGTCACTTCTGGCAAATTTTATGACCTGTCAGTGTTGCGTTTGGCTAGTCGGACAAAATGTGCTGAATGTCTTTTGATCACCGAGTCTCCAAACGAAGCCACAGCATTGATTCTTTTTTTTTCTCCACGCAATTAAGTTGCTCAACTTGTCATTGTTGTCTCATCAAAGAGTCACAAGAGCTAAATCCTGGAGCGCTTCAACGCTCTGTCAAAAAAAACTTGGGTAAACCATGCTCTCAAGTGGCCACCTGTTAGTTGGCAGCAGGGGTAGGCATCACGCTGTCGGTGGGTGGTCTTCTGCAGGCGTTTCAGCCGGTTGCTTCTCAAGCTTGCCGGTGATCTGCTTCAATTGAGCCCTCTTCCTTTCCAAATCCATGGTCATAAAGGAGACGCATTCCTCCAACATGGCCTTGCGCTTCTGCATGCCGAAAGCTTTGGTTTCGGCACGAACTTCTGAATGCGGCAAGCGCTTCGACTGGGTATGGGACACGCTCATGTAGAATGGCTCCACTGTCAATGATGCCTTTCCCGCTTGGAGGAGAGACAGCAAGGACGAAACATCAGCTAGCCAGAAGCTGCCCAAAGGGTTCGTGAAAGGAGCAGCCCCACCGAGCAAGGAATCAGTGCGGAGCGTCAGCAAAAGCAATGACATGCTCTTGCTTTCCAGCGCTGGAATTGAATTCTGGCTGAAGGCAAAGAAGGCCAGGGTCTGCGCAACCACTGAAGAAGCAAACATGGGAACAGCAAAACGGTCTTTCTGGATGACCGTGTCCAATGCTGACATCACATCGGCTGCCCAGTGATTCTTCTTGAGGAGGGCCGCCAAGTCGACAGTGACCTTGGAGTCGAGGAGATGAGCAAGCACGCTGTCCTTGTCCAGCTTCAGGCTGCAATCCATCATGGTCTGGATGATGTCTGGGATGCCCAGGTAGTAGACAAACCCTGTGACATTCTTGGCATCACCGATGGCGAAGTGAAAGCACTTGGCAGCCTCTGCCATCTTGTACGGGAGAAAGGTCATCGGCCTCAAAGAACGATCCAATAATCTAATATCTAAGCCATCAACATACGAATCTTGGTTGAGAAAGAGGGGTGACATAACGAATATTAGCTAATGAAAGACAGGGCCAGAGATTTTTTCATGTTCATTGCCCAAAAATCCGACTGGAAACTCCTACGCTGGCCCTGTTGTTCTGGCAATGCTCAGCTCAGGAGCAACCACTCTGCTGTCCAACCCTCTTCGAAGTCCATGTGGAAAGGGTCGAAGCTACGCTGCAGCACAAAACCTCCATCTTTGCTGACAGTCAGCTTGCCCTCTGCCACCAACGCCGCCATGTTGCGGGTTGTTCGCACCCATAGTAACATGTAATTGGGCTCGCACATGACGGGAAAAACTTGCGAGCCGCTTTCATGCCGCTTCAGGGGTGCCTTGGCCCCAGGTGGGGATGCATGCGACAAACTCACGCCCAGCTGTCGAACGTGGTGCTTGCGAGTCGCAGCAATGGCTTTCAAAGGCGTAGGGCTCAAGAGCCACTGCCTTGGATTTGGGTCGTCGAACTCATCACACCACCTGGCATCGTTGAACTCAGCCTCGGTCAAGGCCATGTAACCCACAGTGACTGCAGCTTCTGAGGCCATCGGTGCCGCGGAGCCGCTGGTGCCGGGAAGCCGAAAGAAATGCGTATCCAAGAAGCTGGTTTGAGCACTGCTGCGTGGAAAGATTTGAAACGAATTTTTTCATACCTCTGAAGTGAAGGACATGTGAAAAAAGCCATGGGAACGTTTGTCTAAAATCCAAAACGCAACTAGGTTGAGGGCCAGGCATGCGACTTGCCAGAGCACTTTAACCTCACACAGTTGCTGCAGGACCCTTCAACGTAGGCTTGGCACCATTCCATGACCAAGATTTTTCAGTCTGGGAGTCCAAGGGTTTGTGTTGTACATGGAAGGGTGGTTTCCACACATGAAGAACAGCGCTGGCTTTGCAAGAAATAATTTTTTTGAACTGCATCGCGTACTTGCGAGTCCCCCTTCGCAAATTTGCGGATCCATACCCCATCTACCAACCATCATTGCTCTCAGGAAGGTAGCTGCCCCAAAGAAGGCAAAGCTCGCAGCTTTGGCTCCGGGTTCAAGCCTGTCAAGAAAGTCTGCTGCCATGCTCCTGACCGCAGCAAGCGCACATTGAAGAAGTGGTACTTGTCTCGCTGGACGCGTCGTCCACGCTTTGCTGCGCGAATTTCTGCATATGTCTGGCACCAAGCTTGCAGGACATGCTTCACTGTTGGGCCAACTTCATGGCATCCTTTCATTGGGCTCATCAGAACACGGCCTGTCACAGCTTCGTACAATGTGCAGTAGTAGCACCATGTGTCTACTGAAGGAGAAACGGCATCCAAAACCTCATCAGGCTTCAAGCCCCACAACTCTGGTGGCCTGTATGAAGCAGACACATACTGGTTGAATCTCAAACCATTTGGCCACTTCGCCGCGGGAGCCGCATGAGCCGCAGGACCTACAGAAGCCGCAGGAGCTGCAAAGGCCGCAGGCGAAAATGCCTCGGACATGCCAAAGTCTATGAGCTTGAGCTGCCACAGATCTTCCAACCACAGGACATTGGCGGGCTTCAAATCCAGATGAAGAATCCCGATGCCGTGGAGGGCTTCCAAAGCTGCTTTGAGCTGCTGCGCAACTGAACGAGCGCTGGGCTGACTCAAGGGGCCTTTGGTGGCCAGCACTGTATGCAAGCTGGGGCCTCCGTAGTCCAAGGCCATGTGTGGGAAAGGAACTTTCCGTCGTTCCACGCACAAGACTTCAGGGAACCAGCATCGGCAACCAGGCACCAACTCGTCTTGCAAGCGCTGCAAGATAGCAGCCTCATGGTCCAAGTCACCACTCCTGGACGCATGCTTGAAAACCTTGACAACAGCTTTCCGGCCACTTTCAGTTTGACTCATCAGCACAGCCCCATAGGAGCCCTCACCCACGTACAAGCAGGAGCCATCAGAGCTGTCTTGGGTCCAGCAGCGAAACTGTCCGATTTCAAAGTGTTTGTTTCCTCCGCTTGCTTCAGCAACTTCTTCAGAAGCTCCATCCTCAGCATGAGCCTTTGCATTTCCCTTGCACCTGAAATTGACACCTTGGATTCTCAAAGTCTCCCGTTGTGCCTGGAACTGATCTTGGCACTGTGCACGGTACTCCTCTTGCTCAGAAGATGGAAGCCCCTTCCAGACTTTCCCCAATCTCTTCATCTCTGCGGCATGTTCGGCCTTGGTGGCACCTTTTCGCACTCTAGTGTGCTTCTTGAAATACAAGGCAAATGGGCGACACGCTTTGGGAGCCAGTCCTTCTGCAATTGCCTGGCTGCGCTGTGTCTTCCTCGTCCGCTTGGCAAGCCGCAGCTTCCGGCAATGCTGCTGGACTGAATGCTTTCCGCTCAGTCGCATCTTCGGGGTCCATGCCGGTGCCACCATGGCTAGAAAACGCACGGCGATGACCGTTCAAAGCAAGCAGCTCAGCCAAAACACTCTAGTTGAAGAGGTATTCTAACCCCATAAAAACCATGGCTTTGAATAGCTGCCGACAGCTTCCCACGTCTGGACAAGGCAACCGCTGAGCTGCTGGCCCACAAATCAACTGTCAATGGCAATCAAAAGGAAAGAGATGCCTGACAGCAGTGCAATATCTATCTGGAACCCTCAAAGCACGTGACAGAAGTTTCACTGAAGGACTACTCACATTGGCAGCCAAGTCTGTCACTATGGCGTCCAGTCGCTCAAAACACAGAAGACACCGGCATGGCACAACAGTGCGAAAGAGAGGAGACGGTGTCTGACAATATCTTGTGGGCCTTCTCAGGGCATGCCACCAGCACCACTATTTTCGACCTAGTGGGTCAACCGGTAAACTTTTCATGGCTGTCTCCCAAACAAACTATGATTTTCCATTAGGTTGCACGAAAAGAAATATACGAGAATTTGATGAAGTGCTGCCACCTTTCGCGGTTGCAACAGTCAAACACCATACGTTGGAAAGGCAAGTGAAAGCAACATGTCTATCTGAATCAGTATGCCAGCATGTGTGCAAAGTGCCTGCATTCAGCGCAGCCCTGATCCTGGGAATCACTTCAGGGGTGCTGTTGCTTTTCCAATTGCCTTAGGACGGCAGAGGCGCTCCTTCAACAATGCAGCCTACTCTTCCTACTTGCCATGTGTTTTTGCCTCTTCCAGCTGAGAAACTCCGGGCATGAAACGCAAAGTTCCTTAAGGCCAGGCTTCTCACAGCAGAAAAGCAATGAAACGACAGAGCATCTATACCCCATGAATTGAAGGGAGTATATATTGGGCTGAGCATCTTCAGAACATGGATACATTTGCATGCGTTCACAACGCATATATGGCTTGTCAGTTCAGCCTGGAGATCCTGCATCTTCTGACAATGCTGGTTTGGCCAGGTCTGCAAATGATCAAGGACCTTGTCCAGAACCGCATCAGCCGCAGAGCCGCACCAACGGCCAAAAACTTTGCTGTAATTCCCATTCCTGAAGCCACAATGAAGGAAGAAAATTGTTTAGTCAAATTTAGAAATGCACACAACCAATGCATCATTTGGCCGCGGCTCCATGTAGAACTGCAATCCTTGCTGGCGCGGGCCAGACGGCCTAAGGCCTCCAGAGTCTGCAGGAAATGGGTGCCCATGAGATTGGAAGAGTCGCATTGGATCATGTCTAACCTTGCAGTGTTGTGGGAGGACGCAGCAAGAAAGCAACCAGTGGAACACAGGCACAGGCGATCGTCCAGCTGACTACAAAGACTCGTATTATGTGATTGAAATAAAAAGAGACGAGGAGCAAATCAGAGTCCACAAGCCATTGCCCCTTGCTGTCATTGACAAACAAGGGATCCAACGTGCCATCAAGGAATTGGCCGCACATGCTGAGGGCCCCTGCCAACCGAAGTTTCCCTAGGTCTCGGTTGGGGCGCATCTTCTTGCCATGCTTGGAGATGACCCTCGTGGGCATGTAGGCCTTTCGTTTTCCTACCCCATCGGTATCTCGGAAAAAATTGTGGATCACATGTAGTAAGGAAACCCGAGGCTGAGAACACGCTTCAAGCAAGTACTGAGCAAACTGAGGAGATCGAAGGTATGTTGTCACTATCACCAGCCCCAATTGCTCACGACTCTCCAGGCGTTTCACGCTTGGCATCTGCAGGATCTTCACCAAAGAGTCGGTCACCTTGTCGCCTCCTCAACAGGCAAATCATTACGAAGAGGCATGGGCAGCAACTAATAATTAATTGCCAATCTCCTTTACGGGCTTAATGCGCTCATCTTCACTATTTTATGAGCGTATGAACACTAGCACGGACAAGACATGTGACTCCATAGGTGTGTGGCAACAATGCTCTCGAAATCATCTCTGCGGCTCTCCTCACCAGATATTGATAATAGTTGATACGCTCATGCAGAGCACGCATGAGCGTATATTTTTCTGGCTGCCAAATAAAAAGGATTCCATATTGACTAATGCAATGTATATATGTATATGTTAAGAAAATGCATTCATATACTTACATATAAATTTAAATTAAACAATTGATCTACCTAGGCTATTTCGGACTATACACATACAACTGTTACGTATACTGTCAAAGCTATGCAATGCATATTGGGCAATCGGCAAAACCTCAATTGAAAAATTGGATCTTCGGCCAAAGTTATCGTTTTTGGGAGTTCACTATATCGTTTTGCAATGCATCCTGATTGCATCATCTNGGCAAAACCTCAATTGAAAAATTGGATCTTCGGCCAAAGTTATCGTTTTTGGGAGTTCACTATATCGTTTTGCAATGCATCCTGATTGCATCATCTGGACCCCCTTGCAAAATGTATGCGGGAATACTTTCTAAACATCCACTTCAGCATCTGCATCGTCTTTGACTGCCTTGCGTTTTCTTTTGCAGCGTTACAATTGTACGGTTTCGTTTGGTGCTGCTAACGCAACTGCGAATTACAGTTGCACCGTCCTTTCTCAAGCTGAAGTTTACGAGCTTTGAATTCAGCGCACAGAGACTACAGCAATGCATGCCCAGTGATTAGTAAAAGTGATGTATTGAAAAACAAAGAATTAGGGAAAGAATCTTTTCACATCTGGGCCGTCCGTCAGCGAAGGACATTTTGTGAAGAAATGCTTGGGACAATGGCATGAACCAAGGAAAGCTGGAAAGGAGATCTGTTGTCATTGTCACGGCTTGCATGAAAGCGCCGAAAATACAAAACGCTCATCCAGAGGGTTTGAGCAATGGCAAGACAAACAGAGCATCCAAATCGGTCCAAATCCAGCTATGCAGTTGCCAAATCAGAGCACGTGCTTGGATACAAAACCATTTGCCTAATGAGAAATAAAGAAATTGGCCAGGATCAAGAGCATCAGTGAGCATCAGCATACTCTTGCACATCTTCCGTTTTGTGAGCTGGGCATGATGTATACCCCACAACTGAGAGCCNAGCATCAGTGAGCATCAGCATACTCTTGCACATCTTCCGTTTTGTGAGCTGGGCATGATGTATACCCCACAACTGAGAGCCTCGATGCTACTAGAACAAATATCCACCATCCTGTCATGAACACCACCCCTTCACTTCCCACAATGCTTTCACACATNCTGAGAGCCTCGATGCTACTAGAACAAATATCCACCATCCTGTCATGAACACCACCCCTTCACTTCCCACAATGCTTTCACACATGAACTGATTCCCAGTGTATCGTTTTTGGGAGTTCACATCGCTTTACAGGTCAAATGAATGTTTTTACATGAAAGACCCCTCGAATATACATACCTGCCATACGGAGAGTTTAGGCTTTTGCTCATATGTATGTATATATATATATATATACATACATAGATATTTATGTGTCTTCGTATATGATATACATCAGGCCAGCACATTATCTAAATTTGAATCTAAATAAAGCAATATGCATAGGACAAGTATCGGTGCTTCATCACTGAATGCAAGAAGCTGCCCTTACAGCTGTCCAAGAAAGTGAAGGGACACTCTTCCATAGCGAGGAAAGGATTGACAGTGTGCAAAATCTGCAGAAGCATGTTCTCAGGGTCCTCGGCACATCTTTCGTCAAACCGGACAGATATTCCTAGGTAAAGAAGATTTGTAGATTTGTGGAGTACCATTCCGGACCCCCTGGCAACCTTTCAATGTCAAAAGTCCATAAAGTATGGCAAGGAAGGGTTCTACGAAGTCATACAAGGGTTTACCGAAGGAAGCAAACTTGTCACACAATGCCCAAGGCTCCCTCTCGAGAGGCGGAATTCGACAGCCAGCTCTATATATCATGTAGGCAGCCAAGGTTGCCTTGGTGCAGCTGAGAGCTATGGATCTGGCCAGCTTGCGCCCCAGAAATCACATATATACCTTGTGCTACACATGCAGCCATGATGCCACAGGCAATGCACTGGGATCAAAGTCTCGAAAAAGAAACTGAACCACCGCAAGTAGGTCTGAATCTTTCCCATCAAGACACTTCCGAGCAGCCTCAGTCCAACAAAGCAACGAGAGGTTCTAAGTGAAGCCACGTTCTCAATCATCTTCAAGCCATTCAATGCCCATGCCTCCAACGACCTGGACAACTTCTGTATCCAAGCAGCAAGCCAAGCTGTTCGCTGAACACGCCCCCAATGGTCGCTGGCTTGCCCAGAGTCCGCAGCCTTCAGCCAAAGTTTCACAGCTGCAGCAGGATCGACTGGCGTGGGCGCCATGCTGCCCTGGCATGGGTTCAATTCCAACCCTTCAATGCAACATCTGAGCGTTAGATGCATGTCTGAACCCTTGGCTACAATGCTTGACCCTTCGATCGCAAAATGATAGATCTGTATGCTTCAATGTCTTCCTTTGACCTTTCGATGCTTGCCCTAAAATGAACTGAATTGGATCTCGCGAACCAGGAGCGTATTGAGGCGGAAAATTTCCGTCTCATTACGGCCTTGGTTTTTGCGAACCAAGGGCGTAATCTTGAAGCTCTCTGGCCCCACAATATGGAAACCCAAGGAAAGCGTATTGAGGCGGAAAATTTCCTTTTCAGTACGCCCTTGGTTTTTAAAAACCAAGGTCGTATTCCACTGGGGAGCTTTTTCCTTATCGAGGCCGACGAGGCAGTGAGCCGCAAAGCTCAATCACCCCTGAGCAGGCAAAGCGGATGGCAATGTTTTTCACTGTCATCCAGCCTTGAGAAAAAGCCCTGAAACACCCCTTGAACGACGAAGCATGCGGATAGATCGCACAAAGCACCAGAAATCCTTCCATGTGGCTACCTTCTTGACAATAGCCTTCTTGCTTCCACGTCTGCAGCCAATGACAGGCTTACCAGGAATCTGAAGCTGCCAGCGAGAACCAGAAGCTTGGGCACATACTTTGAATGCTGAAACAACAGACCCACACCTTGCAGGGGCGGTTGGCACCCAAAAAAATAGGCATTATCATTTCAACTTCTTGGGGCTGGGAACTTGCAAGGAAATGTAGCTCTTCTAGAAGCACCTGACAACGTCCCCGGACAACTCCAGTGACAATGCCCGAGTTCTTGCTGCAGCGCTGAACCAAAGAAAGGAATCAGGCTTCCACTCCTTCCTGTCTGGCTTTTCCACCGCAGCTTTCTCGGCAACCACTTTCCCCAGGCCATAGCAAATCAACAAAGCCGCAGCCTCAGTTTGCATGAGAAGTATTTTGACCTATTTCAGTGGAACAAGCTAGTCTCTCTTGCTTTGCTCTCACCTCCTTTCTGCTAAAGTCTGCACATGCGCTAGCGGTGCTCAATCTGTACAAATTGGAGCCGCTGAGCCGCTGAGCCGCAGGGGCCAATTGAAACTGTATGCAGTTGAATTAATTCCAAAACAAAAACATCTGAAACTGTGAGCAGGTCACAATCTTATGCCCAACGGGTACCATGCAAATGCCAAAGCTTCTTCTTACAACTTTTCTTGTTCACAACGGTCTTTGCAACTTTCTGCTTCCTGGACGTTCTACCCTTCTTTCCGCCACTGGCTACACTGGGCATCAAGCTGAAGAAGCGTGCCCGAAGTTTGGCTTCCAACTCCCCCATCTTCTCCTTCGACATGAAAGGCGCTGGTCTTGCAGGCACAGTCTGGACAACGGTTGAGCCAAGCGAGGCAGCACCACTCCGATGTGCGGACGGCAATCGCCAATCTACCAGAAGCAATGTCATCACCATGGCAGCTCCAACCACAGGTATATGCATTGTATTTCCTGCCATCGATTGCAGGTCAACTCCTTTGATGGTTGGTGGAACGACCATCCGATGGAGGGGGAAGCCGTGCAAAAGCAGCATCTCATGGGGAACAAGTGCTCTTTGCACTTCGGCCACGATGAGGTGAGATCTGGGAGTGATTGTGGGCACCTTGCCATCCACACGGTCTCGGGCCCGGCCCAAACTCTGGGATACATCGCACGTCAGCCGGTTAGCTTGCCCAACCCACTTCTGTGACAACTTTTTCCAGAGATCTCTCTGCCGGGGCAAATGCAAAAACAACTTGTCAGCTGTGCATGCAGGAACGCAGTGCCTCTCACCGGGAGCCATCTCAATTGCCGCGTGCTTTGTCTTCCACTTTGTCCTGCAGGATGGGTCCGGAAAGCCTGCAGATGCAGCTTTTGTCCACCGTTCTTTCCTCTGAAGCTGGCACGCATGAACCAAAGGATGATTATTTGGCAAAAGGCGCTGCAACAGGGATACTCTTTCACCATCTTTGAGTGCAGCAGACCAAAGCTGATCGACAACCTGCTCAGCACAAGCTTGGTTGACGCAAGCCACGTCCTTTCGCAAGCCCAAAAAGTAAAACCGTGGTCTCAACAGTGGCTCCCCAAGACTTGCAGGATCCATGAGCTTGTGCACAACCAAGTAGCCGCAAGCCTTGAGCTGGGATGTAATATCCTTCATGACTCGTTGTATCCCTTCGACATTCTCCAACACAAAGCAAGGAGGCCGAAGTGTGGAGATACGTCTCACGACTGCCCTGAAAATGGAGGCATCCCTCTCTTCCAAGAGCTTGGACTTGTAGTGCAGGGTCGAAAAAGGCTTGCATGAAAAGCCAGCCACGTACAAGTGGCAAAATGGGGCTGCATCTTCACAGGACTTTAGAACATCTTCGAAGAAAACCCTAGGCTTGCAATTCGCTTCGATCATCGACCTTGCTGCTAGGTTGTTCTCGCAGCTGAAGACGTGTATGTGCGGGATCTCCAAAGCTCGAAGGGCATGCACAGGGGCTTCCAAGCCGCTGCAGTCAGTCCCAACCCTTAGAGCCGCTGAACCGCTGGAGCCAGGAGAGCCGCTGGAGCTAGGAGAAATGCTGCAGAACTTCGGCCACGGGAGTTTGATATCTAAATCCTGAACAGCCTGGCGCATTTGCCGAAGCATCTTGCTGCCCCATGAATCTAACCAGGCACGAAGGAAGTCGGGCAAATCCACTTTTGAAGCCATATTGTTTTGGGCCGAATTACTGCTGCAAACACAATCTTCGATAGACATTGCACTAGTGGAATTTGCCTCTTCCTGGTCCCTATCTCAAATCTGGAAATCACTATATTCTTCAACACGGCTCCTAGCGAAAGACATTCCACCCAGTCTTGCGGCAAGGAGCCATATGGTCCGAGCTCTTGACAAAATCCATGTCAGACAGCTTCTCCACGACCACAACATCTGCCTGGGCCGCTTGTATGAAGGCCAGGCTTGTGCAACCTCGGGGAAGGGCTAAAGGAGGCAGCGTAGCTCGGCTATACATTCTGAAAAGAGGCAGGAGGGTAGTCGTTCTTCCCCAGCAAGGCATGTCTTCAACCTTGCGCTCCTGAAAGCCACCAACTCTTGCTGCCGTGGGCACATATGGCTTCTGCCCTGCACGCCGACGCTCGGCAATGTTCCCGTGTCCTCAGCCGTGACGGCTCTGTGTCTGTATATGTACTATAGACTATAGACAAAATGGTAGCCAAGAAATTCAATGCATTGGCCGAATCTAAGAAGCTGGGGAAAGAAAAATCGATTTATTAGCCGGGCGTCTCTCTTTCTTACGCTCTGTGTGTATTTGAAAGTTACCCTTTGAGCCTGAAGATGAAGCAGGGCTAGCCCACCGTGTTCCCTGCAGTCTCTGCGCATTCAAAGCGCGTGCTTCAAGCGGAAGTGGAAGTGCAAGGCCAGGCACAAATGAATTTCCAGAGGCAGTCGATCTTCCCATTTTGGCCAACCTATCTGCTGCAGCATCCCTTTGCAACAAGACGGCTTTGAACGATCCTGGGCGGACAGCCTGCTTCTTCCGGGAACTTGTCCCAACATACTTGTATCGGAACCGCCGCCCAAAGTGAAGAACCCAAAGTCTCGCACAGGACCGGCCAAACTCTGTGGGTGAGAGCCTTGACTCCCCATCAGTCTCGATTCTTTCAAACAGATCTTCTTCTCTCTGCGGGCCATCCAGGGCCACCTCGAGCAAAGAAGCAGCCAAGCTGCCATCTTCCGCTCCATGGCCGCCATGTGCAGCTAGTTGCCTGCACAACTCCCCCAAGTTGCGTTCGAGAGTTGTGGTGTTCATCTTGATGCTCAGGAAGAAAACAATCAGCATTTCCAGATCCTTGGGGAGTTCAACGAACTTCGACAAGAATTTCGACCGCCATTGAGGCACTAGAACCCAGCTCCAGGCAACTTTGTGGGTGACATTTATCTGCTGCATCTTGCATGTTTGCACAAGGTTGGCCAAGGTTTTGGCAGCATGAGCAAAGTCCTTTGAAACGTCTCGCGTCATTTTGAAAACCTTGGCAAGCACTGCGACATGTTTGCGTAGCATGTTCTCCTTGGAACGGTCCAGCCACGGCAGAACTTGAAAGGCACACATGGAGACAGCAACTTCATCTGTTGCCAGATCCACTTCCAGTCTGTCGAGCATCAACCGCACCACCTGCTGCATCTCGGTCATAGCCAAGCGGATGTCTGCTATACCACTGCTGGTGCACAGGAAATGAACTTTCTCACCGTAGTATATCCTAAGCTGTGATAGCTATCAGACTGGGCACCTTTGACCTACAATATTCTTGGGTGCGTCCTCTCCAAAAAGCTTCCCAACACACAGCCGAACCCGACGACGCCACAAGACAAGCATCGGCTCTGGATCTTGAATTTGCTCAAAGACGCATTGGGTGATAGTCTTGTCGGTGCACACCGGATCACCCAATGCATCATCACCTTGGCAGCCCTTGGAGTCTTTGGAGCCGGTGGAGCCAGTGGAGCCGGTGGAGCCGCTGCTAGGGTCACCCAAGATCCATCCTTTCACAAAGAGCTGTTCCATCCTGTTCTTGAAGTCCGACAAGGCAGATGTAATACTGGCTGGATCAGGATCATCTACATCGAAATGCTGCCTGAGAAACTTCAAGCATTCCAGGCTATAGTCAGCCGTCAGGCCGCAACGAATGAGCTTGTCTGGAACCAGGTTTTGCAAAGCCCTCTCCGCTCGTGCCCGAACCTCTCGATGGTTGCGAGCCTCATTGGACAAGCAGCAAGCCAAGACAAATAAACCCCATGTCTTTTTTTTGGAAACCTTGCAAGATCTGGATCCTGATCACTTGTCCGTTCATTTTCAGCAACAGAAGCCCGAACTCAAAAAAAAACACATCAAACCTAGCAGCATCGCATGCCTGCATGGCGCACATAATGGCGATGGCACAAATCATGCAGCAGTAGCGCATCATGGGAGTAGCAGTGGAATCAAACCGCTGCTTTGCGAATGAAAGGGTTTTCATCACGGTCTGCAAGCCCGCCCCCTGCTCCCCAACAGTCCTCAGAACATGTTTCTGGGCCGCAATTAAACGGCTTTTCCAGACTTCGGAGTTTTGGATGTCTGGGATCAAGGCATGGCGCTCATTGAAGAGTCTTTGCCACTGCTCCCCGAAACTCTCACTGGCGTGTAGGGGATCCTTCGAAGCGATGCGGACTTGATGTGCAGGATCCTGACCGACCCAAGCCAAATTTGGCAAAGCTTCGTGGTTAGCCAAGATCTGCCCACACTTTTGGGCTGCAGTTCCTTGATCAGCTGCAAAATGCCGCACTTGCTTCAGAAACTGCTGCAAGCCATCTTCATCCACGCCTCCTTCCAAATCTTCGAAGGCTCGGCGGCCCACTGCCAAAATCGACTCTGCCATGGACTGAGACTTATCTGAATTGTGGGATTCAATGGTGTTTGCCTCTGTGTTGCCACCGGATCGGACCACACCAAGCACCCCCTCGCTTATCAATGGGCTCATCTCAGACCACTCCTTCAAGGATGTAGCCGCAACGCCGTCAAAGCCGCTGGAGCCGGAAGACATCGTGCATCTGTAGCGCACAATTCTGAAGTCTGCGCGGTCATCCACTGAGAGACTTATGCTTCTGGCTTGCTTCAAACGCTTCTGTCGCAAAGTTCGGGTGACCCAATGCATAACTGTGATCATTCTGTGCAAGCCTCAGACCCATTGACGGCAGAAACCAAAAGAGAAAAAAAACTGGAGAAGAGCGCTTTCCACATGGAGAGGGATAGTGGGAGTTGCATAATTGGAGACAAGAAGCTTTTGGCCACGACAGAGCACCTCCTCCCCCATGCATAGTCTTCAGTTTGGAAATGCTGCGCAGCTGAGCGAAAACTGGTGACCCGCTTACATGCAGACCATGCCCGCAGCCAGTCAGCTGGCTGTGGCACATTTCCTCTAAAGAGGTCCTGATCCTTGAGGTCATAAGGGAGCAGCTCTGATACAGGACGGTCTGGGCTCAAAAACAAACTCTTGGCCACCCGGTGAACAGTGCACTCTTGGTGCTGCCGGATTGCACAGGCCTGCATACACTTCCTGCACTGCAGAGACATTGGATTGGTAAGAAGAACTTTCTGCTAAATAACTGAATATGGCTATTTCGTTTGGACGAGCCGCTTCTGTCCTGGATCTAATGTCATATGAGCCCCATTTTGTCGACATCCGGCTCCCCAGCCTCAAGACGCATGCTTCCACATGGAACATATCCCCTCGCCTTGCATGCTGAATAAAAGAATCCCGCTCCAAAATTTCCCGAGCCAAGAAACAATCTCTTGCGCTCTTCCGGATTGGTCGCAAGCACATGCACCAAATGGGCACAAAATGCGCAGCCAATGCCCCATTCGCCACCTCTGCGGGCTGGGCGCTCAGCTAGCCAGATTGTCCGCCGAGGCTTGCCCCAAGAAGTATGGTGAATGCTACCCAAGTGCTCCCAGGACTTCTTGAAGCGAATGAACCTGGTGGGTACGTTAGTGTTGCTGTGTTGCGAGGTCCTACCACAGGCATCTATTCTCGTACTATCCTTCAAAAAACAGCACCTACTGGCTGGACAATAGAAGGGGGAGCTCTATATATGGCTTCCTTGTCGCATGTAAAAGCTACTCAATTAACGCAAAAGCGGGCGCTGGGCTTGGATCTCTAGAAGCGGCGTGCTAAGGCCAAGAAAACCAGAACATTTGCACAGAACCCAATGCCAAGTCTGACTTGCCGGGCGAAAATGAATTCTTAGGTAATGAGTCAAGGGCTGCTGCTTGCACCAGTCGTCATGCAGGATATCGCAGAAACTCAAGTTGGGCCCAAGCCGGGTCGTGTTCGGCACAACTTAAGGTTGAGAACGGCCAAGTTTGCCCCCAGTCGGCTTAGTTGGGTCAAGTAGGCCTGTGTTCTTCACCCTGCATCCCCATGATACTCCTCAACTTGTCCCTGATCCGCAAAATTGCCCTTCCCAATTCCAGCCTGTGGCCTTTCTATATATACTATATTGTAAACCATATCTTTCGGAGTGAAACATCTCTCAGGCCTCTTTGGAGGCAAACAGCATCGCCCAATTTATATCACTCATTGTCAAGATCGTGTAGGGATAAGGTATGTTGTATAATTATAACATATGCAACATCAACCTCAACCGCGGAAAGCCGAAAGAAAACAAAAGCCTCTGCATGTCATGTGGGCAAGGCCACCGGAAGAACTGCCAGCTTTTCTGCATATGGGGCTGTCTAAAAATCCCGATATCAATCAAATGGTGTTTCCACACGTTATCGTTTTTGTTCCTCTTATCGTTTTTCCAAGTGCTGGCTTCACACCCTCATCAAACAATTCATATTGTGTTTTCTTTGTGGGATGTCACCTTACAACCACCAGCTTCAAGGAAAGGCAAGGGAAAAAAAAGGAAAAGGAAGAGTAAAGGAAGGGGAGTAAGGAGGATTAACGAGGAAAAGGAAAGGAAAGTAAAGAGGGAAAGGAGAAGAAAGGAAAAGGAAAGGAAAAGGAAAGGAAAAGAAAAGGAAAAGAAAAGGAAAAGGAAAGGAAAGGGAACGGAAAGGAAAGGAAAGGGAACGGAAAGGAAAAGGAAAGGAAAGGGAAAGAAAAGGAAAAGGAAGAAAGAGTACAGGAAGGGAATGGAAAAAGGAAAGGAAAAAGGAAAGGAAAAAGGAAAGGAAAAAGGAAAGGAAAAAGGAAAGGAAAAAGGAAAGGAAAGGGAGAGGAAAAGGGAAGAATGGGCAGTGTCTCACACAGACCATTTTTGATATCAAAAGTTATCGTTTCAGTTCTCGTTTTGTTATCGTTCGTGAATCCTATGCATGCTCCTCTTTTTCTGGAAATGGCTGCGATCATTCAAAAAGGACTGTAGTGACCACCTACCAGGCACGTTCCTGAGCAGAATCTGACACCCACGCGTTGGCGCGACAATACAACAATAGACAATGAAAGGAAGAGACCAAAAGCACTAAATAGCTGCAGAACGATGGAAATATCAATAACATTGTATTCAAGAGTCTGGACACAGATCAGTCACATAACCAACGTTATGGTTTTTTTTTCCTCTTGTCGTTTTTCGAGTGAGAGCTAAATCTGGCTAATTGGGGATCATGGAATACTAATCGAATAGGCGCGGGGTTATTATACTCTCCCATATGTAAAGCGGGTATCCGTCCTAAATTTTAAAGGTTTAAGCTGCTATTTGTCTGGGGTGGCAAATTAAATCATACATTATCAAAGCAAACCTTCTTGTCATGTCAAGTCAGGTGGTAATCCGCACTTGCAGATCAATGACTTCGCATACTGAACCAATACAAAGAAGACCCCCTATCATCTCCCGAAGCCACTTGCAACGAGCGCATCGCAGGTGGGAGTCTTTGCTGCAGTGCCGCTGCAAATGCTGGGCTTCGGTCTCAGTTGCAAGCCCTGCTGCGCCAGAAACCGCTGGAGCCGCTGGAGCCGCTGGAGCCGCCGGAGCCGCCGCAGCCGCAAGACCCACAGAAACTGCAGCACCGTTGCCTGTTCTCCTCTGCTTCCTATGCTCGGAAGGTTTGATGCTGGAAACGCTGTCCCCACGTTTCCGTTTCGCCCTAGGCTTTGAAGCCGCCGCGCCAGCCACTGGCAAACCCCAGCGCTTACCAAGGTTTGAAATTGGCATTGCGGGTATCACAATGATGGGAAGCCGTGTTTGTTTGGAAAAATATGAACATATTTGTAGGAAATACAAAATAAAATCTTGATTTGTCTTGAACTACAAATCTGAAGATTGGTTCCTCATGATGAAGCCTCTGAGCCTTTGCAGGGCATCTGTGGCATGTCCTGTGGCAATCTTCCGCTTAGAATTTGCTAGTGCCATTACCATTGAACATGCCCAAAATGTCTTCATTGAATGATTAGGTATGATCATAGCCGCTGAACAATCATGTTCCATTCAGCTACCCAAAGAGATTTGAGAGAATGACGTTTGTGGCGCAATGCCCGCCTGCAAAGGCTCAACCCCAGCTGCAAAAGAGGCTGCACCTGACCGAAATTGTTGGCATCATAATAGGAATCACCCAACATTATCCAACTATGAGTGCTCATTCCGATTGAAGCCATCTGCCAAAAAATGTCAATCTTGATCCAAATCAGTTTCAACTCTCTGCGGCTGCCAAATTAAATTGAATAATGATGCTAGAGGAGCGTGACCCTGCCAGGCAGCTGTTCTCATGACTTTTCCATGTCTGCCATGGGAAGAAGTCTCTGCAAAGGGACGTTCCACGCAGATTGCAATGCCCAGTCACATGACTGTTTTCGCGTCTGCTGTGGAAAAAAATCCTTTAAAATGCCCTGGCCACGGACCGCTGTGATGGCCGCATAGCCGCATAGCCTTTGGGCTGTCAAGTCACTACTGCGCCCAGTCATCGTATGGGTCAACACCATCATCCTGCCAGGAACCTTGCCATGGACCTTGGTCCTGCTCTTGCTGCTCTTGCTGCTCTTGCTGCAGCTCCTCCTGCTCAGAAGCCGCAAAGTTGCCAGGAGCCGCAGAGCCACCAGGAGCCGCGGAGCCGCCAGGAGCCTCATAAGCCTCTGGCCCACGCTGATTCCACCACCCAGCTTGGTTCTGGCGCGCGTGCTCCCATCCATCACGCTGGCCACCCCAATTGCGCGACTGATTGCCGCCCCAGCCGCTGCTCCAGCCGCTAGTCCAGCCGGCACCTTTGCTGCCACTGCCTTTCGAAGCCGCACGGCTCTGCATGGGGTCGCCTGTCTGGCGCATTGTGTCCACGCAATATCCCTGAGCTCCTCCAGCCAGTAAGCCCAGATGCAAGCCAGTTGGCGCACGAACGCAACGGGCGAGGCACATGCTGTAGGGATTGGAGCCCACTGCGTCCAAATGACGGATCAGCTGAAGCGAGACAATGTGCATGGTGGTATTCTTCTTGATTGCCAGAGCACGCTCCACGCATGGCGGAGCGATGCCAAGACAAAAGCAACAAATTCTCTTACCCTTCTTGCTGGGCTCAAAGTCGGAAGGAGCAAAAAAAAATCCCGACACTTGCACTAATCTCAAAGCCGCAAACTGGGCGACCATCTTACAACTTAATGAAAAACAGTCTCCAACAATGCGAACATACCTCAATATTATGAGCGCATCCATTCCACCCTCACAAAACAGTTGGCGAGAGTCCACATGGTAGCCATCCCAAACCAAATTGAAGTCATCTGGGCCAGATCCAGACCACAGCACGTCCACATCCTTCCTGGCACGGCACATGAAGTCGTCGTTCACCAAATCGCCCTTGACAATCTCGGCCTCCAGGGACACACTTGAGTCAGCTGTTTCTTTGCTAATGGTTTGAGAGCTTTATCCATCTTGCATAGATGTATGTCAAAGCAAAGCTTGTGTATCGTTAATATGTTTCTTACATATTGCTATATACTTACAAAGTCTTAGCCTATCTACCAAACTTAGCTACGATTTACTCTAAGATGGCTAAGGTTTGCAAACTTAGCAGATACTTAGCCTTTTCTTTTGCGTTGGCTTCGTCGTGTCCGAATATTACATGCACTTTGATCTCTTCTTCTGAAATCCCTGTCCCTTCTTTAAACACATCAATTCTTTCACCCAGCCTTCAGTGTGAACAGCGGAGTGCTGAATTTTTTGTTGGCCGTCACGATTGGGGCAAATTTGAGCAAATAGAAGAAGCCGCTAGAGGTGACCCAAATCGACGTGTTCGTCATGGCCGCCCCGTCCACAAGCTGCCCATACCCCGGCTCTAAGTTGCTCAGGATGACGAGCTCCTCATTTTTGACAGTCTTGTCAGAATCCGCCAAAAACAGCAAGCCTGCTTTCAAGAACTGCTCCCGGACAGGCTCGAAGCTCCTGTGGAAGAAAGAGTTGCGAAGCAGCAACTTGTTCCGAGCCTCCTGGGTCATGGTGTCACCTTCGTCGTCTTCTTGCAATGCGGTCAGACTCCGCTGATTGAAATGCAAGCCGGTGGCCAGCCCTGACTTTGCAAAGAAACACTTCACAAATGCCAAACAGTCCTTTGCAAACAGCGACACATGCAGCAGCTTGTGGTCGTCACGGTTGAACGGCAACGCCCAACCAGTCCACTGCGGATCCTGCAAGTGCCAAACAGCACCCATCCCCGTGGCAAACAAAATGCACTGACCACACCGTGTTTAGAACAAGGCCGTCTCTAGTTGAAGCTTAGCCGAGGGCCCTCCATACCATCAAACCATACTAACTTTTCAGGCAAGCCTCACGTATAGACTAGAAGCTTTGTTGTTTCAATTTCTTGCTTCTTTGGTGCCGTCGTTGGCTTTATTGGGTTCTTCCCAATCATTGCTGTTGGCGCTTTAGGGGTGGTGACGTTCTTGTGTTTGCATTTGCCTTTCCTTTGTTTCTTGCTGTTGTTTCCAAGTTCCAAAATGCATACCGTTCTATCACAGATAAGAATTGAGAAATCGTTGCGTAGTCGTTTACATTGTAGTTGGCGTGGCTGCTGCGGTTTCTGTTGCTTTCCGCGTGTTTTAGCGTTGGTCTTCTTGTTGTGTCCTCTTGGCTTGGTGTAGCGGTTGTGTTTGTTGCTGTTGTGGCTGCTGTCGCTGTTGCCGTTGCTGTTGTTATTGGTTGCTGTTGCTGCTGATGTTGCTCTTGTTTTTGTCATGGGTGCTGGCGGTGGTGGTGGTGGTGGGTGTTGTTGCTGTTGCGGCTGTTGTCGTTGATGTTGTTGCCGTTGCTGAGGTAAGTCATTCAGTATTTGGTCAAACGTTATAATAGTTGCCGTGGTAGGTGTAGATTTGCTTGTAGCTGCACAAGTGATTAGATAGAATGAAACAGGATAATTTTAGTTTTTCAATCTAAAATAGAATACTAGCAGTAGCCATTCCGGACCAGTAGCAGTAACACAGCGGCAGCCATGCCATTAGCAGCAGCAGCAGCTGCAGCTGCAGCAGCGGCATTAGGAATGCTACTCAACACTCGTAATACCGGTAATTATAATAATCATACAAACAGATGAATCCACCGTCTGTTGTTGATGTTGTTGCTGATGATGCTGATGTTATCGCTGCTGCTGTTGCTGTCGTGCTGGGTGGTGGTGATGTTGTTATCGTCATCGTTCTGCTTCTTCTGCCTTATTACTAATGTTGCTATTGCGAAATCCTTGTTCATGGTTTAGCCAGCTTAGCGTAAACACTTTTCCTAGTGTGTGTCAATTCTTGTCAAAACCGGTCCTCCACTTCAGAAAGCAGGTACCCCCTGGCTTGCCCGTTCATCACAAAGGGCATCATCAACACACTCGCTGAGTAGGTTCGCCCCTGGTCTGTGGTGCCAGCATCAGCAAACTGATCCAAGATCTCGCGCGCCGCTTGTGCAATCTGAGCGGCAAAGAGCGAGTTGTGAAACAAATGTATGTGTGACCATGCAACCCTTTGACCTGTGCTAAATTGGCATACCTGCATCAGAAGAAAACATCTCAGTGGTCAAGAAAATTCCTCTTGCATCCTAGCAACCACTTGCCAACGAGGCGGAATGGAGTCCCGTCTGGGCATCTGCTGCATCAAGTTCTTCGCCTCGTCGATGATAGCGGGATCGGGCACCTTCATACCTCAGCAGCTGCGGCAGGGGCGGTCAAAGAGGCAGCCTTAAAAGAAATCCACCTCTAACAACTCTTGCATGATCTTTGACTCACACAGATGACATGTAAATTCAAAAATACAGCAAAATTCGCTTTCTCCATGTCCAAATGCTAGCCGTGACTTCCTTCACCGAGCTTGGGGTCTTTGTGCCAGCGCGGTAAAAAGAACTCAAAATCACGTTGTAGCCTGCAAGTGCCCAAGTGAAATTGACCTGCGTGTTGTAGGATTCCTTCATCCAGTCCGGCGCAGTAGCAAGATCGCAAGCATGGCGCAGCAGCTGATCCTGGTTGAGCAGACAGATGTTCGGCTGAAACTCCTTGAGGCTGGTCTTCAAGGATTGCGCGATCTGCAAGCGCTGGTCGTTAGTGTGTAGCACAATGGTCTCAGCCGCTTCAGCCGCTTCAGCCGTGGCAGCCACTGACTCAGTCACTTGAGATCCCTGAGCCGCTTCAGCCGCCAGAACAACTTCCGCAGGATGAGGTGGATGATGGACAACAGGTGCCCCTGTCACCACCATATCACCTGGCTGGGGCCCGTCTTCGCTTCGGTCATCTGAAGCACTGGCAGCCGCCCTTCCACCAAAAAAGGCACGCATCTCGCAGCAACAGCAATATTTGAAAGCCGGAGAGCCGAGGAGCCGCTAAGCCAAAAGATCTGAGATGTTGCAAAGGTTATGTTGGCTCATTGGTGCCAGCCCCTTTTCTCCGTCTTTCTCAGGGGTGAAAATCGTGAAGAATTAATAGAAAATTTAAGGTTGGGGCTGACAACACGCCCAAGCAGCGCAGCAAGGCCGAGCCTGCACTGTCACAGCTGCTCGCGCAGCCAAGTAGAAGCGATGACCTGTCCAAACAGCTGTCAACGTTTATAAAGTTAAGAATGACCAAGCGGGCCACATGTTAAGACCAGCGAGAAATGCCGAATAGAAAGGTGGGAAGACAAGCAAAAATGTCATTTGTATAGGTGAGAGAAAAAAAGAATGTGGGATGACTGACTGGACGAGCCTACCTTCAATCTACCAAAACTTGCCGTGAAGTTGATCTGACTGGATGTGGCCGATCAAACTTCTCTGCACCGTTCGATGCACCAAATTCGATGATCTAAAATCAAAACATTCCTTCGCAATCGACAGGGGCCTGTGGAGAATGTGGAGCCTGTCAGGTGTCCTGCGCATGTTCGATTCGTTAAGCAGAGCATTGGGTCCGTAGTCGAACATGTAGCTCAAGATGGAAAACTACCGTGGAAGAGGGTGTGTCGCAGCATCTCAGCCAGCCATCTCAAATGTCCACCGTCCAATTTCATTGTGCAGTAACCAGGGTCTCTCAATGGATGATCTCTGCAAAGACTTGATGTGTAAACCTTAAAAGCCTGTCATAAAACCATCAACGTCAAGACTGTCTGGAGCGCTCACCATCAAACAAGAAACCCATCTGTCCTCAACAGGTGAAGATAGTGACGGCCGGAGCAAGCCGCTGCGCGCTGCAGGAGCCGCACAAGCCAAGAGAGCCGCAGAAGCCGCGAGAGCTGCAAAGCCCCTGGCGCAGTGGAGAGATGGTCTACTGCCGAGATTTAAAGACCCTTAGGTGTCAGTGAAGGGCCCTTCCCTGAGCCCAGATCTAATTCACTATCAACTAAAGGGCACAGCCAGTCAACCAAGGGTACGAGAAATACCAAGAACACCCAAAAACCGATTGACTTCAGGCGCCTCAACTCGCGATGCGCCCACTTGCACAGGGAAAGCAGCGCTCGGATCTAGCTGTGTGAGTCTCGAGCCACTGATGGAAGACACCGGCGCAAACTGCAAAAAAATAAAAAATGCACGAAATGCTCGGGTAGTCAAGAAACTGTTTCCAAAAACTGTTCTACGTTGATGTCCGTCGCCGTGATGAAAAAGGGTCTGCCCAAAGCTGGGACGGACCTCACACTCAAAGAAGTCAGGGGAAGTCAAGAGCAACATGCCAGAGGAATTCGTATGGGTATAAGTCAAAATTCAAATTGGGTACCCCAAAACTGGATAAATATTAGATAGTTACCCTCTGGTTATTTAACATAGCCATAGAAAATACCCTATAAATGGAGGTTTTACTGGGAAAATCATCCAAAATTGGCAATTTTCCATGGCTATGTTAAATAACTAGATAGTTAATACATGTAAATACCAGAAAAAGACCTTCCAATCTGTGGTCACCTGAGTCTGAATTTTTGACCCTTTCCAGCGCCCGGATCAGCGGGGAAAATCGGCCCGCCATGGGCTTCCCATGGCACTCTGAATGGGACAATGGATCCATTGTTTTCCAATTGGTTGTCCAATTTTGTTGTCCACCAATAGGCATCCAATTGGCATCAAAAAGATGAAAAACATGGAAAAACCTTAAAATTAAAACCCTGGATGTGGGGGTGCTTGTTTTTTTTTTTTTCGAGGCAAACCCATTGGAGACACTGGAGACATACCCATTGAGATGCGCAAGCAGGGTCAAATCAGGGGCTCCACTCTGGCAAGCATCGGGGGTCCTTAAAAGAGTAGAAACATAAATTCCCGTCTACATAGTAAGAAATCAATTCCCTTTCTGATTTCTTGTTTGGGTACCCTTGATTCAGTGCTACTCCATAAAATCAGCATGTCTTTTTGGTTTGTGCCCCGTATCTGTTTGTTGATCCCAATTCCAGTGCATGATCATCATCTTAAACCATTCCGCTAGATTTATACATCATCCCCATCAAAATAGCAACATGTTATAAACCAAAATCCGCATCCAAAGTTCTCCAAGCAATTTTTTCCATGCTTCGATGCTTAAAATCCCATATCTTCTTGGTGTGAACTTCTATTTCTGATGGTTTTTGACACTTGAAACATCCAAGCACTCACCGAGCCGAAGGATTGGCAAAATGCTGGAAAGCCCTACTGTCTGCTTAAGAAAAGGACTTCCCAATATATTGGATAGTAATGGATAGTATGACTACAAGCCCATAATTATCAACATCCAACAAGGGTTGGTTGAAGCCACTGCTCGGTGGTAAAAATGCCTCCATTGGTCCCAGTACAAATCGCCATGTGTCGTCAAGGACTGCTGATGATCGCGCAAGTAGCTGCAAAGCCCACTCACCAACTGAGAGTTCTGGGTATTCGCTGCCTCACACGGGTGTATAAAAGCCATTCAAACATATAATACATACGAGTACCCTAGGGTAAATTGATTAGATGTGAAAAACCAATGGTTTCTCATTCGGAAAATGATCTAAAAATAGTGAGCTGTTCCACATCTATGTTAATATACAGGAGGGTAACCGGG
Source organism: Symbiodinium sp. clade C Y103 (assembly GCA_003297045.1). NCBI lineage: Eukaryota > Dinophyceae > Suessiales > Symbiodiniaceae > Cladocopium > Cladocopium sp. clade C. The sequence goes on from BGPT01002967.1 coordinate 52,424, forward strand.
GGATTCAAGCATCAGCAAAAGGTTTAGCTGAAACATGTCTTTTGGCCTAAGGAGTCCATATTGGATGTTTGACCACAGAGCTAGAGCAAAGGCATCCATGAAACACGTTTAACATATCAAAACAAAGGAGCAAATAGTCAATGACATGTTGGTAGTTTTGAAAATAATCTAGCCTACATTTGATAGTTTATCATGTTATATAATCATTTTCCCCATGAAAAGCTGAGGGTATCCTTCATTTTTACAAATAAAGCCAACTAGTCAATGACATGTGAATGACATGTGAATGACATGTGAATGACATGCTCCCCATGATCGTCTCTGAAGGTGAACTGACATGTGACATGGAGTCGATCTATTGATCACTTGAGGTCCCAACTGGATTGTATGAAATCATAGGGAGAAGCGATTCATCATGTCAACCACAATGTCGAGATTTCTTCATGTGTGGTTTGCGAACCGATACATTCTCTGGATGAGATTCTGATATCGATAAAAGGGTCGTAAATTATGACATTCCTATTTTTTGGACAAAACCACATCATACATTGTCCATCATTGTCCATAGTATCAATGATACCAGGTCGAAGCGCCATTGAACCATCCGTCAATGTTTCAATGAGCCTCACGTGGTTTGAAAGTTTCACCTTTGCATTCCGTTTCAAGTGACTACATGCCTCAACGCATGAATAATGCTTGAAAGGCAAAATGGAACCATGCAAAGGAGTCAAAGGAGTGTGGCTAGGAAAATACGGAATCCAAACGCACCACTTGCTATCGGTGGTTTGCATGTTTACCTTCTCGTAATAAAAAGGTGGCAATGGAAAATGCTATATATTCTTTTTAGTGAGTTTTTGGTTGGAGCGACATGATGATGATGATGATGATGATGATGATGATGATGATGATGATGATGATGATGATGATGTGGGACTTGTAAATTTCATTAAATTTCTATCAATCAACCTTTGTATAACTTGTAGCATGGGAGGCATACAGTCGCCATGCCGCTTCCACTCAACCACCTCACCCATGGAAACCCGGACCTCCAAAACGATGGAGGCCAGCATTTCCTCAGGTGAAGAGGACTTTTGTTCACCAACAACACATAGGAGGGGGCAAACCACTCAACAATGAATGTTACCATGTTTCATCAAGCGGAATATGTGATTATGTGAGAAGAGGCGTTCTCAACACCAACGGGCCCGACAATGTCGTATGCCGTTTTCAATCACCACCATTTCTATGAAAAACCACAAGAAAGGACGCAAATCTGCTCCGCCGTCCTGAGTCTGTTCCATTTCCATCAACGTGGTCCCCAAGTATGAGTTGGTGTGTAACCCATGGAAATTATAGATATATCCACTCTAAACCTGCAAAACTTAGGTATTGTAGTTGTAAACCAACCTATCTTGGGCATCAACGACTAGCAATTTTAAGGATCGTCTGATGGGGAAAAATGAGGCGTGAGACACATATCGACCAGCATTCAAAATATAAGGCGTTTTGAATTATATCCCGCAAATGATGGTTAATTCATACATTTTTTTAAATACCTATGTATATGATATCATCTATATCGTTCATGATTAGAACCCCGCAAATGACGGCAAGAACCCTTGGTTCATACCCAATCAAGTGAGGTCTCTGAAGGGAAAACCCCCAATTCAAGCACTTGGCGCTGCTTGGTACGATATAATATCTAATCATATCCTATTCAAGTATGACCCACCTGACCATGATTCACAATTACCAGCATCCTATGGGTTTGGTTTGATGCCACCCTGGTAAAAACTAGCACAGAAGTGGAAACCCAATGGTTTCCCTAGGAAAATGATCTATGGATTTTGTTCCACATCTATGTTAGTATTACAGGATGGTACACCTCAAGAATAAGACATGTCCCCCCACTCACATGCCAAGATTTGTAGTCATACTGTTCGTTTGCTATATCCCATTATATTCCGCAAAAAAATAGTCGGTTTTATACAGGTGTTCCATCATGTTCCACCATTAGGACCCAACAAACATGGGTGAAATATTGTGAAATCCATGAAGTCCGAAATATGTAACAGCACCAACTATTAGCTGGTTGGTAAAAACTCCTTCAACCACTTAAAAGCCCATTCAAAAACACCTCTGAATCCCGATAAATCCCACATACATCCCAATAAAAACACCAAGAACTCCCCATACCCTCTGGTAAACTAACATAGATATGGGAAATCACCATTTTTAACGGGAAAATCAGCCATAAACAGCCATTTTCAATAGCAAACTGTCAGTTTACCAAAGGTTAAAACCCCATAAATCCCACACAAATCCCATCACAGCACCACATGGCTTTTGGTCGAAATTAGGAACCCCAATAATTGGATAGTTAATACTAAATGAAACATAGATCTAAGTCTGTGGTGCCTTAATTTCGACCCATCACCACATGAATCCCATCTTTCAACGGCCGCGGCACCATGTGTTGCCCGATCTCGCTGCCCTTGCGCACGCGCAGCTGTGCCCGACCGGAGGCCATCAACTCGGCCAGAAAAGAGGCCATCCTTGGGCGTTTCGCCGGAGCGGCTTGGGGATCTACAAACAAACATATTCATGGGATATAATATCTATTGTAATATTTGGGGATTATTAATGGTTATTAATTATTGTAAATTATGATTATTAATGGTTATTCATGGGATATACCCTCTGGTATATTAACAGTTCGACCCTGAGAATAGCTATTGAGGAAACTCATCTTCCAATCCCGATGACTGCCAGGGTCTATGTGAATTTACCAGATGGTAAATGGAATACTTACTGGGGCTGAGTAGGGAATGGGGGAATGGGATGATTATTAATGGTTATAGGTCATTCGTTATAGGTCATTCCCTCATTCCCTGCTAAGCACCAGCAAGAATATTCATGGGATATAATATCTATTGTAATATTTGGGGATCTATTGATGGATTGATGGAATGGAGATATTCATGGGATGTTAAGGGATGAATGGATAAAAACATGGACTATGAATGGGATATTAATACTTACTACTATATCATATATATATATACACAAATAATGAATGGGATATAAATGAAAGATTCATGGGATATTCATGGAATATGGGATATCATGGGGATATTTAGAAACTGCATGTATATATGATTGTATATGTATGTTTATAGATATAGTAGTTGTTTTTTAGAATAGTAATGTCAAATAGCTGTCCCCTACCGCCTACATATGCATATGTAATAATAATTACTTGTTTATGGGGATATATTGGAATATGGTCCAATGATGTATATCTATAGATATGATTAGATATGTAGTGCGCCGCTATAGCATGATATATCATGATATATCTATAGAATCCATGATGCGCACATTATTCGTCCGATGGGAATGAGTCAATCCATGTCAATCCCCATCAATATGTGTTGTCTAAATGGATGTTATTTGATGTTTTACAACATATCATTACATTCCTATAGTTATGGGGATTGAATCATCCATTTCTGCAGATAGGCCATAGACTTCCATGTGGGGATACGGTCGGTGGTGCACCTAGGATTTCATGGCGATTTAACAGGATTTAGTTGGCCAAGTTGGTGAACATCACTGGTTATATCCCCATTACATCACCATTAAATCACCACTCAATGGTTAAATCCCTGTTTATCAACCTAAAATCTCATGAATTCCCATTCAACTTTGATTCTATCGCCTTTTTCAATGGTTTCTCGATGGTTAAATCTCCATTCATCATCACACAATCCCATGCAACCACCATATAACCGCCACTAAATCGCCATTGAAATCACTATGAAATCCATGGTTCCATCCCTATCATCCAAAAATTCCATGAATTCCCAGCAAATCGCGATTTAACATCACCATGTTCAATGGTTTCTCACTGGTCTGGTTTAAATCTCCAGCCATCCATTCGGTGACCGCCATCCGACGTCCAAACCCCAGCGTCATGTCCGTCTGTTCGTCGTTCAACACCTCCTCCGTCAAGATCTCATATCCTTTGTGCAGGTCGTTGCTCGGAAATCTCCAATGATTTTCCAGTGATGTTCGAAGGTTCGAAGTAGAATGTCTTGAAATCACTTGAACCATGGCTTAGATCCACCGAAAACTAAGAGGCAATCAAAATCATCTGAAAAGTAGATGAACATGGAGCAAATGTTGTTGCTCACTTATCTTGCTTTTGTGTTTCATTAGGGAAATCATGAGAGAAACAACGATAAGAATGGAGTAGCATAGGCTAGAGCCTAATATAATCTAATGTTTCGTTGCAATTAAGGGCTCTAGGGTGATTTTGGGTTGTTCAACTTACCAACTATCATGCATAGTGATCAACAAGCTTTGTCTTGTGTTTTCTTCGCAGTTCTGGATGACGGACGCTTGACGTAATGAAGCAAACAGATCAAGACAAGACTACGAAGGGTGTGTCCAAAAAACGGGGCTGGAATCGTTTTGTGTTGTCTAGTCCATAAGTCCAAGTCAGTCTTAGTCAGTCTTGGGCCATTTCAGGTTGATCAATGACAATGATGTTTACCCTATTTGCTGGAAAACTAAACCAACGGATAGGTTTGGTCAGAAGACCAGAAATACTGTAGTCACTGGTCGAAGCATGTGCCACATGTTTCTGTTTTCTTTCTTTTCTGAACTTAGATTGTCTTGTCTTTTCTTATCTTATCTTACAATCTTGTCTCATCTCAGATCATGTCATATCATATCAAATCATATCACGTATATCATATCACGTATCATATCGTCATCGTCGTCATCATCACCATCATCATCATCATCATCATCATCATAATCCTTATTATGGCTGATTTTACTTAAATACCTTTCATGGTTAAATCCGTATTGATCCCATTACCTGGGGGTATACCCAATTAAGTGGGGATGGTGTTGCTACGACTATCCCAGTGTTACAGTATATCGCTTTCCAAAATGATTTCCCTTTCTGTTGATTAAACACATGTGGTTGAGATTGTTTTTTTAATTCATATTACCACAAGATCATTATATTGGGTTCAACATGGTTAAACTGTTTAAGTGATGTGTAAGCCAAAGAAACAAACACAATTTTATGTTTGATGGCTAAACAATATTACTCACACATTTGTTTGGTGTTATTATTGGGTATGATGACAAAACACACCATGTCATCATAGATTTGCTTAAAATGGTCCAAAAAACACACGACATGATATATCACAAAAAAGATTCCCCAGTCATATATCGGGTTTATGGGAAAAACATGGGAAAATCCACAGAAAAACAGGAAACATCTGCAAATCTGGAGGTTTCTTAAGTCCTGTGGGGTACCCTCAAATCTTCCATGTTTGTTTCAGTATACCACCGAGGCGCCGGTGCAGCGCGTGGCCACCTGCGTCACCAGGTTGAGACTCGCGGCTTCCGCTGCCGTGGGGTTGTGCGCCATCCGCAGCGCCGTCTGACCGGGAGGACCGGTGGAAAGCGTCGGAAAATGGGCGGTAGAAAATGATGGAATGATAGAAAATATATGGAAACTATATTGAAATTACATGGCAATATATGGAACTATAGTGGTATATGATTGATGGATGACCAGTTCATCCCTTCCCCCCCAGAAACCATGGTGGATGCAGGGGATCAATCTACAACTCTTTGGGACCATAGAATGGGGGTGTTGAATATGCGAGGGATGAGATTGATGGTAGAAAATGCTGGGCCATTCTGTTCATGATGGAAAAACACACCCTAGAAAATAGAATAGTAACATTATGACCTTGGACCTTGAAATGCTAATTGATTACAGGTGATACATCATTTACCGCCATATTCCACCCTCAAATACTCTCATGGGCAGAGTTAACATGAACCATATCATCCACCAGGGTTTTTCTGAAAATAGCTTACCCCAAAAAATCCTTTGAAACAGTTCTTTTGGTGGTATACACCACTTTCAGACACCCGTATTGTTAGTGAAAATTTCAGGACCCTAAAATGGAGGTACTGGACCATTTTTCAAGCCATATTTTCTGGGAATATTTGGCTATTGGTCGAAAGTAGGAACCCCAATAATTGGATAGTCAATACTAAACATGGACCTAAAATGACCTAAATCTGTGGTTCCCAAGTCTTGAATTTTGATCCATCACCCCTAAACTTTACCACGACCAGACCTGTTCCTCTTCATGGAGATTCATCACATCCGGCGCCAGCTTGGTCAAGAGTTCCACCAGCAGAGGCAGATCCAACTCGCCGAGGTTCAACAGTCCTGGTGGAGTCCAAGGTGCCGCCCTGAACGGTACCAGGATTCCATGTTTCAACATGCGGATTGGTTGATTTTTTAAGGGGAACATCTACGGTCTACGGTTGAAACCAGGCATTTTTCCTATGAGATATATATGTGGTTTCCTGTTAAATGGTCCCTTAAACCAAGCCAATGAACATGGTGATCTACAGAATCCAGATGGAGATCTGGAGGGTCTAGGTTCTTGGAATGTTGAGAACCGATTGACCAGGCCGGCCCATGTCCAAATGTGCTTGGCTATATCTTGTTTTTTGCAATCGTTGGATTCATGTCATTGAGCTTTTAGTCCACCTATAAAACACCTTCATTGTGTCTGTTGGTCTCATTGACCAAGGTTCATCAAGTGAAGTTGCTAATGTCATAAACCACCCATATGGATTGATGGGTTCCAAAATTGGGGATGGTGGATCCTATTCCTCCACCAACATTACTTGCTTTGTTGATGCACTGGCGCTCCTGCCCACCATCGCTCCTGCGTCTGGATCTCCACGAAATGCCTTGAGGTGGAAATTCACCCAGCGCAAGAGGAGTTCATGTGCGGGCAACGCCAGCAGGGTCGAGGCTACCTGCAGACATGGAGGGTTGGATTTGATCTCGGGCTTGGGAGAGGTTTTTGCCAAGGGCTCTAGTTTTACCAGGAAAACGGTAGACTTCTCATAGTGTCTGGTATGATCATGCCTAAATATGCATACAGAATCTATATTGATACTGATATCCTGAAAAGCAGCAAAGGACATCGGAAGTTTTTTGCATGTTTTTACTACTTGGTATGTATGTCTAGTGGCGCCAATATAGACTATAGATATAAACGCATGGTCATTTCAACCACACATTTTGCAAATTCATGTTAAACCGACAGCAAGGAAACAATTGTACTACATTACATCCAAAAACTCGCTTTGTTGGGGCTCCCATGTTAGTTCTCAGCTGGAAATAGATCTACGGCAAAACTCAAAATTGCGGTACCAAATGGATCCTCAGAATTGGTCATTCTTTTATAGTATCAACAACAATATTTTGGGAAATTCGTAATTTTGAACCATGTTCCTTTATAGCCAAAAGGATAGAACAATATAGAACAATAATTTGTCACTATTTGAATATTGGACTTAACTTTGCTGCATCTTCTTTGGGGTGGCTAGATGGCTTAAAAACCAAAGTACAATACATCACGGGGTACATCATGGCAAATAGTAATGTAATAATAGTAACAATAGTAGTATATATGTAATAATAGTAGTAATTAATTAATAATAGTACAGTACAGTAATAACAATTCATTAATCTGAAAAGTTCAGCCATTTGGGGATGATTTTCCCAATCCTAACGATGATCTCAGTGAGATCACAATGAGGTCACTATCGACCCACCCTGTCCCCCATGGCTGTGTCCACCTCATCTTCCTTGAGCAGAAGCGAAAAATCCTGGGATAGATTCAGAGGACGACTCAGCTCCAAACATCTACAAAAGTTTCGGCCAAAATGGAGGATTTCAATCCAGAAACCAGGACATGTTCTGGATTACCTGGTCAAGAAAGTGGGCAATTCCGAATCTCAAAGTGAGGGTTTTTCCCCAAAAAAAAAACTGAAATCACCAGTTTTCCCATGGGGTTTCGTGGTGGATGTCCAGGCCCTGCCTGCGGATGTTCCATGGCCCAAGGTCCGGCCATGGCTTCGATCTGTTGGAAGATCGATTTCACCACGGGGTCCGCCATCCTGTGGGAACTCTATGGTACCCTCTGGTAAACTAACAGTTTGTTATTGAAAATGGCCATAGAAATAGTGGATTTTCCCATGAATAGCATGGTGATTTTCCATAGTTATGTAAACGTTTACCAAATGGTAAATATATGCTGATGTCATGGGATTACCATGGATTATATTGGGAAATCATAGAATAGAATGGAATTTCATGGAGCCGTCACTACTTGGAGGATCATCCCACGGTCCTCTTGACTGGTTGGCAACTGGGGGTAGTTCACACCACACACGGGATAAGCCCTTTTGAATGGGGACTTCCGATCCCCATGGTTATTAACCACTTACTAAGTGGGATGATCCTCCGAGTATAGGGTAACTGGTGATTCTACCTACTCGCTCTTCGTGTTCCCAACTTGGCAGAGCGGCGTTGGAGCGTCAAAGTTGAAGGTGTCATCTGGTTCGATGAGCCACATCTGAATGCGCCTTGCAAGGGACATATGTCCAGCAGCTACTGGCTGCCGGGAACGCAAAAAATAGTTGGGTATTGTTGGGTAAGAGATAAATTACAACTCTGCATGCACCTGAATCTGCATGTATTTGTTCATCCCCATTTCTTTTGATTATAGATTATAGAATATTATAGAGAGATGTAGATACCTGTGTCCTATCTTGGATGAATATTTGAATCACCAGTTTGTTTCTTCGATCCCAGAATTATTTATTCATGACATGAATGTTGGTTTGCTTTTGCTTATTTCGCCCACTTGCTTTGCTTAGATCACTGTCAGCTTGAGCTATCCATGTTCCAACCCCGAAAAAGCAGAAAACACATCACATAAATTCCACCTGAACCAAAAAAGACACAAGCACTTCAAGCACTCAGCGCAAAACTAGTCACCGTCTGTTGAAGCCCTCAAAGCAAAAAACTGAGTCTGCCCCGTCCACGGTCCCCCTGCTTGAAGGATGTGCCAGCTTGGTAAGTGGGGTTATAGCCAATTCAAACATGGGATATAGTACCCCCGAAACATAGAATAAAGGTTCAATTCATCATTATTTTAGCTTCGGGTTTTACCAACTTCCATCCTGTTTGGGGTTGATATTCCCACTTGGCGGACCATGTCCCAGGGCCCGTAGCATACCGTGGCACTTCTGGAGTTCCCGCTTGCGCTGCTGCGCATCAGGCACCGGCTCGGTGGGGAGGTCCATGGGAGTGAAGCTCAACTCCTACAGGCTCCAAGCCCACCATGTCTGGATCATTTCCCTAGGGAAAGCATGGGTTTTCCGATTCTATGTAGGTTTACCCTAGGGTATTCTCTATAATCTCAATCTCTATTCCCCAAATGGTGGAATTCACATTAGATCACCTTGAGCAAATCCAGGTTTTGGGGGGTTATGAATCCTGAATCATTTTGGCCTAGAATCTGGAATTAGATGGAATTGGTGGATAATAGTGGATGGTAGGCACTGTAGTTCAGATTGGGATATCACGGCAGCAACACCGCTGTTGCCCCAGCCCCAGTTGCATTGACCATAGGGATAATTCTAATAGAAGCTAGTCCGGGGATGAATTTTAAAACCTTTGTGAGACAAGTTTGGATTTACACTGTTTGAATCTGTTTGACATGATATGAACCTTTTCATGCCCCCAAATTTTGGATCCAAGCCAATATTATTTGCCACTCAATGGATTGGTTTGAGGGAAAATCTGCAGGAAACCATGCGTTTTCCAAAAATGGGATTTCCTGAGGATTTCCCATCATCCGATTCTGCCACTCGATTCAATCAGTTCAGATTCATTCTGGGATGTATGACATATGTTCATTTTCAAGTGTAGCCCAAAACTATACTAAAATGTCATCGGTGTAGTCACACATGTCACAGCAAAATCAGCAAAAAATCTAGGGAAACAAATGGTATCCTTCACTCAGTTTCGCCATATTATCTTAATCTTCTCTCCATAATACATATGGGTGTGTCTGAAAATGTAGTATACCCCCAAATGGCAATGTTTAATAGGGAACATGAGGTTCTGAATGTCAAATTTCACGGTACCCTATTTTCAAACAAACCAATATCAGCAGCCTTTGAAATCACTTCTGCATGCAAATCACCCATGGAGCTTACGGGGTCATGTCATGTTACATCTTTTAATCATTCACAGTCCTGCGCGCTCTGGCCCTTCATCTTCTTCCTTGGCTCTTTGTAGACCTCCCAGACTTCAGGGTTGGATCTTGGTTTTGTTGGAAAAACAACGGTTGAAACATGTTGAAACCATGGTCTTCCCCATGAAATATAGGATTGCCACGGGTTTCCCGCACATTTTCCCTTGAACCAATCCAATGATTGGAGGGTTGAGGTAAAAAACTGATACTTTGTCAAATGCATGCTGTGATCATTAGAAATGAAGGTGCCGTGCAGCCTGACTTACAACTCCGAAATTTCTCATGGAACCGCACATGATCAGAATTATCCGTCATGTATTGGATAGGGTGATACTTGACTGCTATGGCTCAAGCATGGCCAAAATGTGAAGCTTCACCAGCCAGAAGTGAACAAAATCATCCAACATCTGAATCAGACTTCTGATGTGTGGCTCCACGCCATCCCGCCAATATGAAAGTCGGCTGGAACCAATTCGTTCAATTTTGTCATGCCAATCTCAGAGTATCTTAGATACCATGCAAAAAGACACTGCTCGTTGGCTTGTGACTATATCCCGTACATCCCAGTTCATACTCTCAACCAAGATTGGTTGATCACTTCTGGGTTACCACCGCAAAAAACAAAAATGTCAAAATGTCAGTCTGGTACTTGATGATCCGTGATGAACATTAAGGGAGGTTATAACAAATGCGTTTGGCTAAAATCCAAAAAGACAATAGTATGTTCTAGAACAATCCTATTCTATGGGTATACATTATTTTCAGACATACCGATATAACATCTGGCAGACTTACAATCATTCCATTCAATTCAGGGATGATTTCCCTTACTAACCATTGTTCCAGTGATGTCACAGCGAGGTCATTCCAATTCATCCAGATATATCCAGATGAAATCCCACTCAATCCCAGTAAATCCCCATAAAATCCCATGAAATCATGAAATCCACATGACGATCTAGCCACGAATCGCTCATGCTGGCAACCTCTCCGGGGTCGCACCTCTTGCGCGACGGCACTTTGAATCGCGAAACTGGCCGAGTGCAGCACTTCCTGGGGCGGATGCTGGGAGACTGCACAACAAAAAAAAACTGCGACTAACTTTGGAGGTTTCCTAAAATGGGGGGATCCCCATGGCACCATCAGGTTTCAATACGGTCTAATGACTTGGATGCTTTGAATTTGGGGGTGGCCCTGATTTTATGAAACCTCCCTTTTTTGTGTAGCACTTTTCATGGAGTTTTCATGACCCCAAAGTCTGTGGAAGAATTGGGCTGGTTTTGACTTGGATGATGTTTGGATCTGAGCTTGGTCATCCCATACCTCCCATCCCTCCTACTTGCTTTACCTTGTTTGGTTTTGGCACCCCCGCTTGGGCAATTCCTCCAGATTTCACCCTTGTTCATACTCACATTAAACAAAATGCAATGGTGCTGGAACCACAAATCGTCTTGGCATGTAATCATAGTTTATTAGATTTTGATAGTGATACCACCAACAAAAACCAGTATATAGCCAGTAGCATGGCTTATCTCAGATAGTGCCAGCTGTCCCATTTCTGCTAGTTTCTGTGCCGATTTACTTGTGACCCTGTGTAGTCAATTGGTGGATAACCCCCATTGTCGGTTCCATCCCAAATGTTTGTTTTTTAAAGGCAACAAACCTATAATACCATATTTTCTGGGATGAACATCCATATAAATATCCAGAAATCCCAGCGATACCCAGGATACCCAGGATACCAAGGTGTTGACACCATGGACCATGCACCCAGTAAAGTGATTAAAGGCCAAGTCTCGTGTTTGCAACTGCATGGCAAGGTTGAATTCAACATGAAGATCACCGCCAGAAGAGCAGGAATGAGGCCGCCTGTGGTGAATGTATGGGGCTAGCTCTACATGGGAACATCTGGGAACCATGAACCATCGGGGTATCATTTGAAGGAAAGTACATCGGCACAAATGCTCTTTCGTGGTATGGTTTTTTTGCCCTGATCTGGAGCCACTTTTATCTGTTACAACATCATGAGTGGACCCAAGAGTGAACCCAGCTAGTTCGGCAATCTCTTGTAATTATTTGCAGCTATCAAACTTACAAACCAACTCCGGCTATGACAAAATCACCTAGAAACCCACATTTTTTTGGATATCGTTGATTCATCTGCTTTTGTAGCCCAGTATTTTACATCCCAATGGACGGGGTCCATCGCCCAACTTGAGGGTGCAGCTCCACCAACCATGGCCCCATTTTGACTGGGATGTTTCAAGGGAAAATTTGCAGGAACCCCCTACGTTTCATTGGAAACTCCATGGTTTCCTGTTGATTTTACCTTCAACCTATCCAGTGATATATGGGTTTCTCTGAGAATATGGTACCTCTAAATTAATATAAACCATTCAAAACCCAATGGTTGATGATCGTTCTCCCAACAAAAAAAATGGCTATAATTGGGGGTATACGGGTATACCCTATTTTCAGACCAACCCATATCCCAACTCGTGGTGGTTGAAATCCTGTCTAGCCACAAACCCCTGGCCTGTACCCCCGCACCCTGATGCCTTTGTTGTTGGTGACATCGCTAGGCTGAAGCAAATACTGTGCGCGGGTAGGGATCACCTCATGTCATTGCGCATTTGTCAGAAGTACATCAAATTCATGGTGAAAAGATGGGAATATAATGGGAATATATCAATATGTATATTGATGTATAATGTATATAAAAATCATATACATATATATATATATACATACATATACATATTATAGTCATTTACCAGTAATTATATATATACTATATATACATAGATTATTAACATTATCATTATCATTATCATTATCTTTATTATTATTATTATCATTATTATTATTGTTATTATTATTAGTATTATTGTTAATATCATTATTATCATCATCATTATTATTATTGTTGTTATTATTAGTATTGTTATTATTATTATTATTATTATTTATTGTTATTGTTATTGTTATTACTATGATGATTTTTTACTATTATTCTTATATGTTATATATGTATAAATATATTCTGTAACATTCTGTAACTATGTAAATAACTACAATATATAATAACCTACACTCTGATTGTTGGGTCTGTCGATGTGGGATTTACTCAATGGATTAAATCATATCAACCACCATGATCGAAGCATCTTACGAGGGAAACTGTCTAGCAACCCCGTGTGGGATTTCAGACAGTCGATGGACTTATTTATCATAAACATTGCAGGAAACCATGACTACTTGATGGTTGCAACCTATATCCACAAAACATAATTATCTATTGAGACAGACTCAAATTTAAGTATGTCTTTTTTAACTACCAACCTTTCCGCGAACCAGCACAGATTTTCCTCTGAAATTTTTCCCTGGACCAAGTCGTTGGGGGGTTGTTTGGAACTGGAGTATACCAAAAAATGGCCATCAGTAGGGAACATGGTGATTGTTTTATCAAAATTGGAGGATACTTTTCTATGTTCAAAGCCAACCTTCAACAACCTTCCAAATCACGTCTCAGCCACATGGCCAATGATGAAACAGTCTGTGATCCGTCATCACATGGCTGTTTCACTATACATCATCCCAAAACGGGGATGAGAGCTAAGCAGCACCTCTTAAACATGCGAAAGTTTGGCTGTGTCCAAGTTTAGGGCTCAGAAATCCAGCCTTCAAACTCCCACATGTTCATCTGTCAATCCCAGAAATATCATCCAAGATCCACATCTAGTACCATGAGGCCATGTTATTTTGTCTTCAAACACACACAAATAAAGTTATCGTCATTCGATTGGTTGAAGGGAAAATCTACAGGAAACCATGGTTTTCCCCATGAAATATAGGGGTTTCCTGTAAATGTTCCCATTCACCAAGCCAATGATATAGAGGCACTAAAAATCTCAGTTTTCAGGAATTCAGGGTTTCCTTGGTCCCTTTTCGTCATCGCCGGAGCGCCTGGCGAATGGCCTTACACATGGCTTGTGCCTTTGCTTCGGCCTCCTGGCGAACAGATTCTTGATGGATCCTACCATCGACAATGACTTACCATTTTGATGGCTGGGATTTCAACCATCAATCGGTATCATGACGTGGTTTCTATCTGATTGTCTTTTTCCAATATTTCGTAGTTTTCTTGTTATTTGTTTGGACATCTTGGTGGTTAATTACTCGGATGTTTGGCTGATATTGAATGGTCGTTCTTTTTCTTGAACGTTTGGTTGTCCTTTGATTGTGGTCTCGTTTTACTGGTTTGCGTCTTTAGTTGGTTAACTCCTTTTTTTTGAACCAGCAAAACTGCAGAAATCAACTATTAAATCACAAATGATGCTACGAGCCAGTCATAGCTGGTCGATGCAATATGTCCTTTTGCATCCTTTTACATTTCAAGAGAATCCCCGGCCGGAATGGACGGAGGAATCCATAGGGATGCACCTCCAAGTAGCTTTTTTTCTGTGGGTAAACGTGTCATGATTCGTGAACCGGTTGGGTCGATCTTTGTACTTCAGTGCCCCCATACTCCGCCGTTCCATCCAGATATGAATGATTGTCCAAGTAGGGGAGCGAAGGAGACTTTTGATTTGATGCTCGTCACTTAAGAGCATCCCATTCCTATCGCTGGTCAAATCGCCCAATCCACATACGTCCTGAGTACTTCACCCCCTAAATCATCTCCATGGAATTGATAGGGACCCCCAGTGGCTGGGACCCATAGGGAATAGGGCTAGGGGCCCTGGTCATCAGAAGTCCCCATTCTGTGGATTCTCCCCATTGGATGCACTAACCCCAGCTACTAACCACAAACACGAGCCGTGGCTTGATCCTCCAAGTAGTGATTATCCCATGAAATTCCATTTTAATGCGTTATTTTCCAATATACCCTCTGGTTATTTAACATAGCCATTGAAAATTCTGGAGGTTTTGACGGGAAAATCATCCAAAGTTAACCATTTTCCATGGCTATGTTAAATAATCAGATGGTAATTATGATCCCATGATTTTCCATTCGAATCCCATGAAATCGCAGTGAAATCAGCCGCCTTCTCATCCAAAGGCCACAAACTCACGGGGTGTGGCAAGGATCCCGTGGCACAGACTGCCCCATAGACCACCGCCAGCAGAACGCCTCGGCCCAGTGACCCGCTGCTTGGGGGAGCCGGCGAAAAATTGGGATGGCCGTTGTGGACGGTCAAAAAGCAAACTTATAGTTCAACAATGTTTCAATGGATGGGTTAATGGGAAAATTTACAGGAAACCATGGTTTTTACCATCAAATATAGAGGTTTCCTGTAAATTTTCCCTTAAACCAATCCAGAGAATGTTCAACAATAACAACTCATACTAGATCAAACTAGCTAAAATATGCTACACATATCTGAAAATACATGAAAATACGTCAGAATTCCCAGTTTCCAGCTATAAACAAGTAGAATGATCTCACAATATGAGAATTTGGAGTGAATGTATATTGCGAAATATGCGGCTTTTGCCACCAACACATGAGGTGCAACTATTTTGAACTGCTTCATTGGTTTCAGCAAGAAACATGAACATGTTCCACCAACCAAGCACCCCAAGCAACACCATGAGGATTGGATTTAACATCTGACACAACATCAGGATCCACACATGCAACTGGCAACCATCATTTTGATCATCCAATTTCCAGTGGCACTAGGTAGCCAAAAACAAACGATCGAACGTGGGTTGGCACATCTTGCCATGTCCACTTGGCCAATCTTGAAAAACCAGCAATCCTTTTTGGGGGTCTGAGTATTTTAGTTTCCCCCTTGTTGCAATGATTCGCAGTGCAAAAAACAAGATGCAGCCCACGAACCCGAATGCTCACACGAACCTTCTTGACACTCCTGACATGACACTCTTGGGAAGACACTCCTGGGAGACACTCTNTGGAAGACACCCTGGGCATGACACGCTTGGGAGACACTCTTGGCATGGCATTCTTGGGAAGACACTCTTGAGAAGACACTCTTGGCATGACACTCTTGGGAAAACACTCCTAGGAGACACTCTTGGCATGACACTCTTGGGAAAACACTCCTAGGAGACACTCTTGGCATGACACACAATTGGGAAGACACTCTTGGGAAATACTCCTGACATGACACTCTTGGGACGACACTCCTGGGAGACACTCTTGGGAGACACTCTTGGCATGACACTCCTGGAAGACACCCTGGGCATGACACGCTTGGGAGACACTCTTGGCATGGCATNATGGCATTCTTGGGAAGACACTCTTGAGAAGACACTCTTGGCATGACACTCTTGGGAAAACACTCCTAGGAGACACTCTTGGCATGACACTCTTCGGAAGACACTCCTAGGAGACACTCTTGGCATGACACACAATTGGGAAGACACTCTTGGGAAATACTCCTGGCATGAAACTCTTGGAAGACGCTCCTGGGAGACACACTTGGGAGACACTCTTGGGAGATACTCTTTGGAGACACTCTTGGGGAGACACACTTGGGAGACACTCTTGGGAGACACTCTTGGGAGACACTCTTGGGGAGACACACTTGGGAGACACTCTTGGGAGAC
>BGPT01002968.1:18440-39619 GCA_003297045.1 Symbiodinium sp. clade C Y103
GGGTCTTGGAACCTTTCCGGTGTCACAGATATGAAGGCTATGTTTGAAAACGCTGCAGACTTCAACCAAGACCTTGGGTCATGGGACGTATCGGCAGTGTGGAACATGAGCTTTATGTTCCACGGAGCGAAATCGTTCAACAGGGCCATTGCCTCTTGGAATACTTCCCGGGTCAGACATATGACGGCTATGTTTGAGAACGCTTTAGACTTCAACCGAGACATTGGATCATGGGACGTATCGGCAGTGAGGGACATGAGCTATATGTTCTATGGAGCGAAATCTTTCAACAGGCCTATAGGCTCTTGGAATGTTGCTGGTGTCACAGATATGAACAGCATGTTCTACAACGCTGCAGACTTCAACCAAGACCTTGGATCATGGGACGTATCGGCAGTCAGGGACATGAGCTGGATGTTCCATGGAGCGAAATCGTTCAACAGGCCTATTGGCTCTTGGAACGTTTCTGGTGTCACAAGTATGAAGGCTATGTTCGAGAGCACCCCAGATTTCAACCAAGACATCGGATCATGGGACGTATCGGCAGTCAGGGACATGAGCTATATGTTCTATGGAGCAAGGTCATTCAACGGGCCTATTGGCTCTTGGAACGTGTCCAGTGTCACGAATGTGACGGCTATGTTCTATAACGCTGCCGAGTTCAACCAAGACATTGGATCATGGGACACATCGGCAGTTGGGGACATGGGCTGGATGTTCTACGGGGCGAAATCGTTCAACAGGGCCATTGGATCTTGGAACGTTTCCCGTGTCACGAGCATGAGGGATATGTTTTACAACGCCGCGGAGTTTAACCAAGACATCGGAGCATGGGACACATCGGCAGTTAGGGACATGGACTTTATGTTCCGCGGAGCAAGGTCATTCAACAGGGCCATTGCCTCTTGGAATGTATCTGGTGTCAAGACAATGTATTCAATGTTTGCTGGGGCCAGTTCCTTCAATCAGGACCTTGGTTTGTGGGACACATCTGCGGTGACCAACATATCATATGTCTTCGTTGGTGCCCAGAATTTCAACAAGCCTTTGTCGACGTGGAACTTTTCAGCAGTTCAAAACTCCACAAGTCTTTTGCACGGTTCCGGTGTGATGCGCTGTGTGTTGAGTCGTACCTCCCAAGCTCTGGGGTGGCCTGACTCTACCTTTCAATCCTTGCAAGTGACTGATTTTGACTTTGAGCCGTGCCCCTCGTGCCCTTGCCGTGACCCCAGCTTGGCGTGTGTCGACGGAAGATGTTCTCCGCTCAACTCCGGCTTCATCGACCTGGGCCGAGGCAACTGGATTCCGGAAGAGACCCTTGCAACAGCTGCCGGTTTTCGCCAATGTGTTGAAAAGTGCCAGGAATCGGAAGATTGTTCCGCCTTCCTCCTGCAAGATTCGGGACGATGCTTGTTGCAGAGAAACATGCCGCAGAAATCCCAGGATCTTGACATAGGTGACAGTCTCGCCTTCTTGAAACCGTCTTGTAAGACCTTTTCATGTGCTCCTGGTGCCACACCGAAACCACTGGGGTCGAGCCCAGTTTCTGTGAGTGAAGCAGCTTGCTGCAGCTGCATGGACTCGAAGATTCCGGAGCCCGGCCACAGATCCCGTGGAGATTTGCTGTGCGTGTCATGTCCCGAAGGCACCGAAGCTCGAAACGAAACGTGTCGGACGTGCCCGGCAGGTCGCTATGCCCAGGCTGGATCCGAGACATGTCAGGCCTGTGGCACAGGACATGTGCCGAATGCCAACCGCAGCGCGTGTCAGCCATGTCCTCCAGGAACGTATTCTGACCTGGGCGAGTGCGCAACCTGTTCTTTTCCGTTCTTTTTGGAAGACAACACATGTATCTTGCCACGCTCAGGGTGAACACCTTTTGACTAGAATCTTCAACTTGTCTTCACGTCTTTTTAATTTAGTCCTTTTTTACATCTTTTTACTTTACCGATCTTGAAGAATCTTTACGATATCGTTTGGTCAGACCCCCTAAAAGCTGCAAATGCTGTGTATTGCAGTTGCATCAGTTGATCCAAGAGCCGAGGCAAGTGGTTTCATCTGCCTTCGATCGCAGCAGGACTGCTGGTCCTTGGCCTTTCCCTGTTCTTCGCGCGTCACCGAATGAAGAAACGCCAGCTCCGTGAGAGCCAGAAACGCTCGGATCAAGTGGAGATGCTGCTGCAGCAGATGGACGAAGCACTCTGGGATGAACAGGAGAATCTGGGGGCCGGGTTCGAATCGGGAATGCTTAGATACATAGGAACAACTTATTCAGGGATATTCAGAGATAGTCAGAGGAGCAGTAGATCTTTAATGATCTTTGAGGCCTCCCAAGTGTGACCCCCATCATAGTCCATGCAGTAGCCGATTGTGAATCGTTTTTTGGTAACAGACAATCCTCCTCACTGGAGATTCATCCGGAGATGGGTGTCAGGTTCCACTGTCCACGGGTCCATAACGGGTCAGAACTGCACCAGGAGGAGACGGTGCGTGACTTTCTTCAGCAGCTCAGCAGCTTCGGATGGACCCCAGATGCCGTGGAGCAGCGGGCGAAAGAGATCCGGGCCCGTCACAGTCATCACGCAGGTGTCAGCATGGCCTATTTGCTCCGAGATTTTGTGGAATTGGCCCAGGAGAGATCAGGTGAAGTTGATCCCACTTTCCTCCGATTGAAAGAAGTCTTTTGGTTAACTGACTACAAACTTGGCCAAGACCGCTACTGCCCAAGGGATGGGAAACTGGGGTGCGCCCTGGTGGACATGCTTCCTTGCCAACATCGACAGAAGCAGAATCACTTCATGTCTTGGAGTTGGCAGTATTCATTGGGCCAGTTGTGGCTCGGCTACGAAACCGCCGGACTAGAAGCTGCTTTTGATGATGATATGATCATATGTTTGCGTTTTTTCTCCTTTTCTTTTCATAGATCATACAAATATAACGCGATGTAACATGTGTTTCATGAGTTGCAGTCTGGCTGAGCCAACCTAAAGGGCTTGCAGTTTGCCATCTCAAGCCCGCAATAGGCCAGCATCTTCGTTGAATTCGCAGAGAACCCCACATTGAAAGAAATCCACTACAGAGGATTTTCGCAGTAAACATGTTGGATTTTCATGGATTTTCATGGATTTTCCATGATTTTCCATGATTTTCCCATATTTCCCATAGAACACGGTGGCTTTCGGTTGCTAGCTTTGGAATCCCCGTAATCATTGTCATCCACTACCATGTCATCTTCTCCTAGTATCACTTCCACCAATGAAATGTGTCAAACGTGGCGCGACTCAGGCGAAGTGCACTGCAGATGTGGAAAGTTCAAAGACCAGCTGGTGAGATTTTCTTTTACATGTGTCCCTTGGCAGATCTTGGCAGATCTCACAACTCAGCATGTCGTGCCAACATTTTTCACAGGTGCCTTGGGATCCCCCCTATCCTTTGTGACCCTCCGGAAACCAACCGGGTGGTAAAAATTGTCTTATATGATGTCGATCTTGTCGAATCTACAGGTGTTTATGATGGTTTTCCCAAGTCAACATTTTGAATTTTCCGATCCCATCAACAATTGTCGCGTAATTCTGATCAAAAGATTGGACGTCCTACTAGCAACCGAGAGTTTTCCGTCAAACACCTTTATTTCAAATTGCACGTGGTGACTTTTCCATTCTATACACAGATCAACTTTTGATCTTGCAATTCTTTCCCACCATCAATACGGACCGTCCCGTCCCATAAGACATGCTGATTTCCCACGGAAAACATGGTGCCTTTCAAGTTGAACATGTCGAATTCGCCAGTAAGAATGGGGACTCTNGCACGGGACACGTGGTCGCCGTGTTGGATACCTGGCACCAGCCGACGTATTTGCGACGCGTGTGACTTGGCGGGTGAGTTTTTGAGTCGTTTTTTTTTTTAACTCTCCATGCCGTTTGACATGGGATGATGATGTTTCTGACATACGGATGTTGAACGATAAGTTGGGATTGCGCCATGATCAATTAGGCATGTATAATCTGTGCTGCAGTCTGGGTTGGACATGGTTCAACAATGTTTAACAGATATTTTGGAGTGAGCCACCCATCAATTGGGAACAAGATGTAACCATGTGTAACCAATACACCTGGCTGGTGGCTTCATGCATGTGATTTTCCATTCCTCGGGATGACGATGCTCCCTGATTTTCATGTTTTTGGAAAGGGTGGTAGTAGTTCGAGCATCAAGGTGGACGATCTATGAACAGTACGTAGCCTGTGCTCTACATATCGATGTGACCTTCGTGATGCCCTACGATGCCTCCGTGTCGTTGTCCCAGAAACTCTCCCTCGGAGACGCCGGCATTGCCGAAGTCACTGGATCCCTCTGCGAAGTGAACGTGGCCCATGCAGAAGCCTTTGATCCAAGAGATGAGAAAAAGGTGAAGGAANGGAGACGCCGGCATTGCCGAAGTCACTGGATCCCTCTGCGAAGTGAACGTGGCCCATGCAGAAGCCTTTGATCCAAGAGATGAGAAAAAGGTGAAGGAAACGATCCAAAAGAGCGTTGGTTTCGACCGAGTCAATGAACATGTGAAAAGTGCAATGGTTCAGTGGATTAGTGGCGTTGTCAGAGATAAATTTCAACAATTGGTGAATGAAGCGTCCGAAGAGACGTTCTCCGTTTAAGNATGTGAAAAGTGCAATGGTTCAGTGGATTAGTGGCGTTGTCAGAGATAAATTTCAACAATTGGTGAATGAAGCGTCCGAAGAGACGTTCTCCGTTTAAGAGCCCTAGCAGAAGCCTAGTGCCTCAATTCACAGTTGATCAATGAAGCGTACGAAGAGACGTCTCACGTTTAAGAGTCTAGCAGAAGCCTAGCGCCTCAATTCACAGTTGATTAATGAAGCGTACGAAGAAACGCTTCACGTTTAAGCGTCTAGCAGAAGCCTAGCGCCTCAATTCACAGTTGATCAATGAAGCGTACGAAGAGACGTTTCATGTTTAACAGTCTAGCAGAAGCCTAGCGCCTCAATTCACAGTTGATCAATGAAGCGGACGAAGAAACGCTTCACGTTTAAGAGTCTAGCAGAAGCCTAGTGCCTTAATTCAATGTTAACTTGCGTGGAAAAAGATGCTCTTTTGCAATGCGTGCGTTTGCGCTTGGTATTTGTTTGAGAGAGGATCAACCCAAAAGTTGCAACAGTGTTGTTTTGCATCAACTGTGTTCTTTTGCTGACGCAAAATCATCATTCTTCCGATTTGCAACATTTTTGCCATTGCAGCTGCAGGAAGTATAGATATTGTTTGTAAAAGGTACATAGCAGCAGGAAGCGTGCTGTTGACCGGTTGAACGTTTCGTTTTCGGTGTCTTCACCTGACCCGATGTGTGCAAGGTGATGATCCGTGCAGCATGACGGAGCCACCTCAAGGCCCATCTGCATCGTCGCAACCTGAGTCCAACGGTGTAGAGAAACCTTGCGCTGGGCCCATGCTGTAACTAGAGTTCAATGTCTCCAGTTTTGGTGTCTCAGTGTGGAACATTTTGAGAGATTTTCAGATCGCCTTTGATTCAACTTTCTGGGCCATTCATGGCAGTGGCCTTCCAACTTTCCATTGCAGTCCTTGGGTTCCAAGTTGTGAAATGTGGAACGATGGACTTCTTCCTCCTCGGTTTCCAATTTTGGGTTGGAGATGGTTGGAGGCAGGACCTCTCACCATTTCAAATGTCATCATAATGACCTATCATGAGCCATTTTCCAAAAAGATCGTAGAAAAGTATGTATTTTTTCACATTTTCCTCGACTTTTTCCTACATTTTCCCAGCTGGGCAAGCCCCGTATGGATCCAGGGTGGCAAGCTTGGCGATGTCACAGCCGTGTCACAGCTGTGTCCCTGGAGCTTGACGTGGGCTGATCAGACATCTGTTTTTACAGGCAAGGAATAGGAATGTAGAGGAACAAGATGGAACAAGACTGTTTTACAAGCAAAGGATTATTACACATGTCTTGTACATTCTTACACTGTGCAGAAAGATGCCAACCATATTGGCGTCTTTTGAGCTCTGAGCAGCGCTGTGATTTAATGAGCGCTCACATTTGTTGAGCGGCAGCAAATCATGGTCCGACGCTCCGGAGACCCACATTTTGGATGGTAAATCATGGCAAATCTGTGTTCATGTCTATGAATCAACACCCTCCAAATGTATCTTACATTATCTTACGAGTCAAAGCCCTCCAAAATGAGGTTACTGTAGATCAGGTTTCAGGTCAGCTGTTGGGCGATTCCATGGCCCTGGAGATGCCTGGAGTGAAAGTCATGGAAAGGTGGACATCTCCTGTCTCCAAGACCATCCAAGACCTGTGCAGGTGTGGATTCCAACGGTGCAAAGTCGTGCTTTTCCTTCGATCTCCTCTGCTTCAAAGTCAGTTTTGGTGTCCAAGTTCCAGTCTGTCTCGGCAGGTCAGATTCCAATGCGAAAGACCCCAGGAACAGCCAGGTTTGCTCCTCAGATCCAGCAGCATGGTTCGAACATGTTTTGATTTGATGTGTGTCAGAGTGAAAGATTCAGCTTTGGTTTGAGCACTTGAGCACTTGGATTTCAACTTCTTAAATATCAGGCTATCCTTGCAGACATTTTGGCTCTCCACTTTTCCACTCTCCGTGCTTTTCACTCTTTTCACTCTTTTCACCATGCTCGTCCCTTGGCTCNCTCTCCACTTTTCCACTCTCCGTGCTTTTCACTCTTTTCACTCTTTTCACCATGCTCGTCCCTTGGCTCTTCTGTCTCTGTTTCTTCCCAGCGCGGAGCGATCCGGGCAGTTTTGATTCCTTCTCCAGCCCAAAAGACTTGAGAAATGCCTTGCTTCGATGGAATGACACAGATGCCAAGCTTCAGCTGATCTCACGCTACGGCCAGTTGAACACATGGAACATTTCGGCCATCCGAAATCTGGGTCGTTTGTTCGAAGACCTGGAGGATTTCAATGAAGACATTGGCGGTTGGGACACTTCTGGGGTAACCGACATGAGCTACATGTTTTTTGGAGCGAAATCGTTCAACCGGCCTCTTGGGTCTTGGAACGTCTCCAGTGCTACAAGTATGAAGGTAATGTTTGGCAACGCAGCAGAGTTCAACCAAGACATTGGATCGTGGGACGTATCGGCAGTGACGGACATGATTGGGATGTTCTACGGAGCGAAATCGTTCAACAGGGCCATTGCCTCTTGGAATACTTCCCGGGTCACAAGCATGATGTCCATGTTTTCAGGCGCTGCAGAGTTCGATAAGACATTGGATCCTGGGACGTATCGGCAGTGTGGAACATGAGCTATATGTTCTATGGAGCGAAATCGTTCAACAGGGCCATTGGGTCTTGGAACCTTTCCGGTGTCACAGATATGAAGGCCATGTTTGACAACGCTGCAGACTTCAACCAAGACATTGGATCATGGGACGTGTCGGCAGCGAGGGACATGAGCTGGATGTTCTACGGAGCGAAATCGTTCAACAGGCCTCTTGCTTCTTGGAATGTTGCTGGTGTCACAGATATGAACACCATGTTCTACAACGCTGCAGACTTCAACCAAGACCTTGGGTCATGGGACGTATCGGCAGTGAGGGACATGAGCTATATGTTCTATGGAGCGAAATCTTTCAACAAGCCTCTTGATTCTTGGAATGTTGCCGGTGTCACAGATATGAAGNGTATCGGCAGTGAGGGACATGAGCTATATGTTCTATGGAGCGAAATCTTTCAACAAGCCTCTTGATTCTTGGAATGTTGCCGGTGTCACAGATATGAAGGCTATGTTCTACAACGCTGCAGACTTCAATCAGGACATTGGATCATGGGACGTATCGGCAGTGAGGGACATGAGCTATATGTTCNGTCACAGATATGAAGGCTATGTTCTACAACGCTGCAGACTTCAATCAGGACATTGGATCATGGGACGTATCGGCAGTGAGGGACATGAGCTATATGTTCCGCGGAGCAAGGTCATTCAATCAGGACATTGGATCATGGGACGTATCGGCAGTGTGGAACATGAGCTATATGTTCTATGGAGCGAAATCTTTCAACAAGCCTCTTGCTTCTTGGAATGTTGCTGGTGTCACAGATATGAACACCATGTTCTACAACGCTGCAGAGTTCGATCAAGACATTGGATCCTGGGACGTATCGGCAGTGTGGAACATGAGCTATATGTTCTATGGAGCGAAATCGTTCAACAGGTCCATTGGGTCTTGGAACCTTTCCGGTGTCACAGATATGAAGGCTATGTTTGAAAACGCTGCAGACTTCAACCAAGANATCGTTCAACAGGTCCATTGGGTCTTGGAACCTTTCCGGTGTCACAGATATGAAGGCTATGTTTGAAAACGCTGCAGACTTCAACCAAGACCTTGGGTCGTGGGACGTATCGGCAGTGAGGGACATGAGCTGGATGTTCTACGGAGCGAAATCGTTCAACAGGGCCATTGCCTCTTGGAATACTTCCCGGGTCAGAAATATGAAGGCCATGTTTGACAACGCTGCAGACTTCAACCAAGACATTGGATCATGGGATGTATCGGCAGTGAGGGACATGAGCTATATGTTCTATGGAGCGAAATCTTTCAACAAGCCTCTTGATTCTTGGAATGTTGCCGGTGTCACAGATATGAAGNGAAATCTTTCAACAGGCCTATAGGCTCTTGGAATGTTGCTGGTGTCACAGATATGAACAGCATGTTCTACAACGCTGCAGACTTCAACCAAGACCTTGGGTCATGGGACGTATCGGCAGTGAGGGACATGAGCTTTATGTTTCGCGGAGCAAAATCTTTCAACAAGCCCATTGGATCTTGGAACGTATCTGGTGTTAAGACTATGCATTCATTGTTTGCTGGGGCCAGTTCCTTCAATC
Organism: Symbiodinium sp. clade C Y103; assembly: GCA_003297045.1. Lineage (NCBI taxonomy): Eukaryota > Dinophyceae > Suessiales > Symbiodiniaceae > Cladocopium > Cladocopium sp. clade C. Next base: position 27,321 of record BGPT01002968.1, read on the forward strand.
AGGACCTTGGTTTCTGGGACACATCTGCGGTGACGAAAATATCATATGTTTTCGCTGGTGCCCAGAATTTCAACAAGCCTTTGTCGACGTGGAACTTTTCAGCAGTTCAAAACTCGACAAGTCTTTTGCACGGTTCCGGTGTGATGCGCTGTGTGTTGAGTCGTACCTCCCAAGCTCTGGGGTGGCCTGACTCTACCTTTGAAATCTTGCAAGTGGCTGATCTTAGCTTTGAGCCGTGCCCTTTGTGCCCTTGCCATGACCCAAGCTTGGCGTGTGTCGACGGAAGATGTTCTCCGCTCAACTCCGGCTTCATCGACCGGGGACGAGGCAACTGGATTCCGGAAGAGGCCCTGGCAACAGCTGCCGGTTTTCGCCAATGTGTTGAAAAGTGCCAGGAATCGGAAGATTGTTCCGCCTTCCTCCTGCAAGATTCGGGACGATGCTTGTTGCAAAGAAACATGCCGCAGAAATCCCAGGACCCTGATGTACAAGTAGCTGACAGTCTCGCCTTCTTGAAACCGTCTTGCACGACCTTTTCATGTGGTCCTGGTGCCACACGCAAACCACTGGGGTCGAGCCCAGTTTCTGTGAGTGCAGCAGCTTGCTGCAGCTGCCTGGACTCGAAGATTCCTGAGCCCAGCCACAGATCCCGTGGAGATTTGCTGTGCGTGTCATGTCCCGAAGGCACCGAAGCTCGAAACGAAACGTGTCGGACGTGCCCGGCAGGTCGCTATGCCCNGCCACAGATCCCGTGGAGATTTGCTGTGCGTGTCATGTCCCGAAGGCACCGAAGCTCGAAACGAAACGTGTCGGACGTGCCCGGCAGGTCGCTATGCCCAGGCTGGATCCGAGACATGTCAGGCCTGTGGCACAGGACATGTGCCGAATGCCAACNCGAAACGAAACGTGTCGGACGTGCCCGGCAGGTCGCTATGCCCAGGCTGGATCCGAGACATGTCAGGCCTGTGGCACAGGACATGTGCCGAATGCCAACAGCAGCGCGTGTCAGCCATGTCCTCCGGGAACGTATTCTGACCTGGGCCAGTGCGCAACCTGTTCTTTTCCGTTCTTTTTGGAAGACAACACATGTATCTTGCAAGGCTCAGAGTGAAACCTTTTGACTTTTCGGAATCTTCAACTTGTCTTCGTCTTCAACCACCTATGATTTCTTAATTCAATCCTTTTTACATCTTTTGTTTTTACCGATCTTGAAGATTCTTTACGATTGCGCTTGATCCAGATCTGAGGCAAGTGGTTTCATCTGCCTTCGATCGCAGCGGGACTGCTGGTCCTTGGCCTTTCCCTGTTCTTCGCCCGCCACCGAATGAAGAAACGCCAGCTCCGTGAGAGCCAGAAGCGCTCGGATCAAGTGGAGATGCTGCTGCAACAGATGGACGAAGCACTCTGGGATGAACAGGAGAATGCGGGGGCCAGGTTCGAATCGGGAATGCTTAGATACGTAGGAACAACTTATTCAGGGATATTCAGAGATAGTCAGAGGAGCAGTAGATCTTTAATGATCACACTTATCATAGTCTATGCAGTAGCCGATTGTGAATCGTTTTTTGGTAGCAGATTATCCTCTCAACTTGATATTTCTCCGGAGATGGAAAATCATGAAGATCTATGAAACCCCCGGGTGTCAGGTTCACTGTCCGCGGGTCCATCATGGGTCAGCACTGCGCCAGGAGGAGACGGTGCGTGACTTTCTTCAGCAGCTCGGCAGCTTCGGATGGACCCCAGATGCCGTGGAGCAGCAGGCGAAGGAAATCCGGGCCCGTCACAGCCATCACGCAGGTGTCAGCATGGCCTATTTGCTCCGAGATTTCGTGGAATTAGCCCAGGAGAAATCGAGAGAAGTTGATCCCACTTTCCTCCGATTGAAGGAAGTCTTTTGGTTAACTGACAACAAACTTGGCCAAGACCGCTACTGCCCAAGGGATGGGAAACTGGGTTGCGCCCTGGTGGACATGCTTCCATTCCAGCACCGACAGAAGCAGAATCACTTCATGTCTTGGAGTTGGCGGTATTCATTGGGGCAGTTGTGGCTCGGCTCCGAAACTGCCAAACTAGAAGCTGCTTTTGATGATGATATGCTTGTGTTTTCTCCTTTTCTTTTCATATACGATGTGACATGTGTTTCATGAGTTGCAGTCTGGCTGAACAAATCTAAAGGGCTCGCAGTCTGCCATCTCAAGCCTGCCATAGGCCAGCATCTTCGTTGAATTCGCAATGGAGAACCCCACATCGAAAGAATCCACTACAGAGGATTTGCGCGGTAAACATGTTGGATTTTTCATGATTTTCCCATAGAACAGGGGGGCTTTCGATCCCCGTAATCCACTACTATGTCATCTTCTCCTGGTATCACTTCCACACATGAAACGTGTCAAACGTGGCGCGACTCAGGCGAAGCGCACTGCAGATGTGGAAAGTTCAGAGACCAGCTGATGAGATTTTCTTTTACATGTGTCCCTTGGCAGATCTCAGAACTCAGCATGTCGTGTGATTTAGTCCGCAATTTCGGGGCTTTACGATTACAGTGACCAACATTTTTCACAGGTGCCTTGGGATCCCCCCTATCCTTTGTGAATACCCTCCGGAAATCCAACCGGGTGGTAAAAATTACCTTATATGATGTCGAATCTTGTCGAATCTTGTCGAATCTACAGGTGGTTTATGATGGGTTTCCCAAGTCAACATTTTGGATTTTCCGATCCCATCAACAATTGTCGTGTAATTCTGATGAAACGATTGGAAGTCCTACTAGCAACCGAGAGTTTTCCATCAAACACCTTTTTTTTAATTGCACGTGGTGACTTTCCCATTCTGTACACAGATCAACTTTTGATCTTACCATTCTTTCCCACCATCAACACGGACCGTCCCGTCCCATAAGACATGCTGATTTCCCACGGAAAACATGGTGCCTTTCAAGTTGAACATGTCGAATTCGCCAGTAAGAATGGGGACTCTNACGGACCGTCCCGTCCCATAAGACATGCTGATTTCCCACGGAAAACATGGTGCCTTTCAAGTTGAACATGTCGAATTCGCCAGTAAGAATGGGGACTCTGCATGATTTTTCCTTGGTAAAATGTGGACTTTGCCATCAAAACTAGGGGTTCCTCCTGGAAAACATCTCCATTGGCTCAGGTTTCTTTGTCAACAATCAATTCCGCTTGATCGTGGACGGAACTCCTGCGGGAAGTGACAACTTGGAGGAAGTCTTCGAAGCGAATCTTCGGCGCACGGGACACGTGGTCGCCGTGTTGGATACCTGGCACCAGCCGACGTATTTGCGACGCGTGTGACTTGGCGGGTGAGTTTTTGAGTCGTTTTTTTTTTNGCACGGGACACGTGGTCGCCGTGTTGGATACCTGGCACCAGCCGACGTATTTGCGACGCGTGTGACTTGGCGGGTGAGTTTTTGAGTCGTTTTTTTTTTAACTCTCCATGCCGTTTGACATGGGATGATGATGTTTCTCAGTCGTTTTTTTTTTTAAATCGATTTTCCATGTTACTGTAGAAGTGGGATGATCTATTGAAATATGGAGGCTTTCTATCGTTTAACATGGCTTAGCAGATACTTTGGAGTGAACCACCCATCAATTGGGAATAACATGTAACAACATGTAACCAGTATCCCGCTTGGTAACTTTATTTTCCATTCATCGGGATGATGATCAATGATGATGCTCCCTGATTTTCATATTTTGGAAAGGGTGGTAGTAGTTCAAGCATCACTCAGGTGGACGATCTATGAACAGTACGTAGCCTGTGCTCTACATATCGATGTGACCTTCGTGATGCCGTACGATGCCTCCGTGTCGTTGTCCCAGAAACTGTCACTTGGAGACGCCGGCATTGCCGAAGTCACTGGATCCCTCTGCGAAGTGAACGTGGCCCATGCAGAAGCCTTTGATCCAAGAGATGAGAAAAAGGTGAAGGAANNATGTGAAAAGTGCAATGGTTCAGTGGATTAGTGGCGTTGTCAGAGATAAATTTCAACAATTGGTGAATGAAGCGTCCGAAGAGACGTTCTCCGTTTAAGCGTCTAGCAGAAGCCTAGCGCCTCAATTCACAGTTGATCAATGAAGCGTACGAAGAAACGTTTCACGTTTAAGAGTCTAGCAGAAGTCTAGNAAGCGTCTAGCAGAAGCCTAGCGCCTCAATTCACAGTTGATCAATGAAGCGTACGAAGAAACGTTTCACGTTTAAGAGTCTAGCAGAAGTCTAGTGCCTCAATTCACAGTTGATCAATGAAGCGTACGAAGAGACGTTTTACGTTTAAGCGTCTAGCAGAAGCCTAGCGCCTCAATTCACAGTTGATCAATGAAGCGTACGAAGAAACGTTTCACGTTTAAGAGTCTAGCAGAAGTCTAGNAAGCGTCTAGCAGAAGCCTAGCGCCTCAATTCACAGTTGATCAATGAAGCGTACGAAGAAACGTTTCACGTTTAAGAGTCTAGCAGAAGTCTAGTGCCTTAATTCAATGTTAACTTGCGTGGAAAAAGAGGCTCTTTTGATCTCTTTTGCGATGCACGTGTCCGTGCTTGGTATTTGAGAGAGGCTCAGCCAGGACGTCGCAACATTTTCCCAGTTGCTATTCCAATGTTGCTTCTTGCCGTTGCTGCACGAACTGTGGATATTGATCGTAATAGTTGCACGCCAAAAAGTCATAAAAAGTCCACGTCTCTAGCTTTGGTGTCTCAGGTTTGAAGATTTCGAGAAGATTGTGAGATCACTTTTGATTCAAACTTCTGGGCCACCATGACAGTGGTCCTCTATTCTTTACATGTGCAGCATGGATATGCAAGAATTCAGGACCTTCCCAAAATCCGCCTCATTGGGGATCCCCATGTATCATCCCCAGGTGTCCACCCACGGTTCGACACCTCTTGTTGTCAGACCTGTGCAGGTGTCCTGGACTGGGAGCTGATGGTGTTCCAGCACAAAAAGGAAGCGGCTCGATAGCTGATGCTGAAACTGAATTGTGAGGTATTGCAACCTGTTGGGAAATGCTTGATGGATCTTGACATTTCTTTGCATGCAGTAATTGTAAGCACATGATGATGTGTTACTGGGATTGTGCCCAGACGTGCTGCGTCAGCTTGCAGTTTTGCACTTGCCTCCTTTGATTCACCTCAGCTTTCAGCAGGAAACCCGATTCAATCGCTATGATCAACATAGATTGCCGAAGCTGCAAGGATATCCCAGCCAACTTATCACATTCCCTGCCATTGCAGTGCCTCCAGTTCGTGTTTTTTGGTAAACCGGTAGGAATCCGCCATGACGCCAATGTGGTTTGTCTTCTGGGTACTGACAGTTCAAAAGCATTTGTCGCTGGCGGATCTTATGGACACGTGTGAAGGTGATACTCAGGGCATGCTGCAGCTGGCCACATCAGGCACGTCCACTTCGTTGGGGTCACCGGCCCCCGAATCCACGACGCACGGCCCAAGGACATCGCGAGCTGAATCCCAGCCGAGCAGTTCACCAACACCATCCAAGTCCGAAATAAGCGACACAAGCCACACAATCCAACCACCAGCCGCGGCAGCCACAGCAGCTGCTGTTGTGAATATCACCACCTTCCAATGGGAGCCCCATTGGCAGTGCGCTGAAGCCGATGCCTCCTGCACTCGCGCTGCACAGGCGAAGTTCCAGCAGTTGGTGGAGGAATCGGGGGCACAGATTGCGGCAGCCCTGGAGTTGCAGGGTGCCGCAGTGCCCGGCTGGACCTCGTCCAAGGAATATGAGGATGCCGTGTCCATCATGGTGGCACCAGGCTGGCAGGTTTTGAAGGAGGGAGGTGGCAACATTTGTTGTGATGGGCAACGAGGATTGGCCGTGATGCTGGTGAAACCTCCCTGGCCGGTGTCCAACTGCAAGGAGCTATGTGTGATGGCGGTCCATCCAGGGCATTCTCCAATCCAAAGCGGGAAATCCATTGTCCAAAGCGTCTGTGGAAATGCAACCGACTCGTGCGCAATTGCACTGGGTGATTGGAATGTGGATGCTGCAGGGGTTTCAGGCGGATCATTTGACTCCTGGCAGAGACTGGTTGGAGGCAATCCCCCCGTTTTTGTGGTGCCCGATTCCGAGACCTGCTGCCATCCCAGCACCTGTTGTCGTTTTGACCACCTGGCCACTAATATCCCTGGTGCCAAGCCGGTGCATGTGCAAGTGTGGGACTATCAACTTACGGATCAGTTCAGTATGGATGAAGAACACATGCCCGTTGCGGTGCACTTCACTGCGCCAATGCACATGTCTTTGGTCAGCTAGGTCAGCTAAGTCATTTTTGTACAGCTTCGGAATGCTGCCCCACTGCCCTGATTTTCCCAACAGGTCTTGACAACGCTTTTGGGCAAGATGAGTTGAAGAGTCGAAGAATTCCACACGCAATTGATGAAAATTGTAAAGAGCAACAGCTGTTGCCCAATGATCTTGACCCAGGGCACTTGTTTTAGTCATCGGAACTTGCGACTTTTAACACTCGAGACCAACACACATGTTTGGCTCCTCGTTATCCAATGTGGTACACTTTGCAGTTCCATACCTTTAGGGCAGCACAGTGCACTGAGAGCCTTGCAGGATGCTTCTGAGTAATTGAAGCAACGACGAATTCTCAAAGCAAAATCTTTGGAAAAGTGTCTGGCATCCAGCTTCTGCGTTACCCACCTGTAATCAAACATGAGCTGCTGGAAAGTCCCCCATTTGTAGATGATTTCTAATATGGATGCGGATTTATATGGCTTACCAGCCAGCCATGTTTTGAGGACACCTGAGGGTAACCTATCTTGGTTCTCTTGAGAAGCTCATGAAGTGAAGCAGGATTGTGCAGTTGCATTTTCGAGCAGTTACCACTGACAGCAGGACTTTCAGCTCAAATTTCAATCAGCCTGCAGTCGTATCTTTTCGTTTAAACAGCCAAGTGTACCAGTGGTCTAGACCTTCCAGTCATTTATCAGGGCCAGTCGCAACAGAACGCCTGGAGAGCTTGAGACCCCAATGGATGCCCTTGGCTTCCAACCCCAGGCTGGGACACAAGTCATGGCAAGTGAGCACTGCTCAAAACCACTGTTGGTTGTATGGGATTCTACTGATTTTTTAACTGTTTCATACCCTCCTACATATTTGGGGATGATCATAATCCATGAACCTAGAATCCCCAAGCCACTGCTCAAGCGCTTCCCTTTCGGCAGGTGCCTGGCTTTGACGCAGCCTTCCAAAATGGTGGACCGTTGGGGGCCTGAGGCGCTAACGACAAATCCGCCATGGCACGAATGCAGAGAGCCATCAGCTGGTGCAGCCGAGGTTAGGGGGGATGCAGCCTCCACGGCCCCAGCTGCAGCCGCTTTGATCGTAGCAAATTGATGAGTAGCCACAGTTGAGGTTTGCAGCTTCAAACTTCAAGCCCGAAATCCATCAGCTCCCCCAATTTTTCAATTTCCCACATAAGATTCAGTGCATTTCCCCAATTTTGGACCATACGAAACCAGCTTTTTCTACTGAACCACTGGTTCTCCGCTCACCTGAGGAGCATGATGCCGCCGAACCCCAACGCCGGGTATGGCTTTGAGGCCCTGGGGCAAAGCTGGCAGCACCTTGGCCTCGACTTTTAGGTCGTCCATCTTGGATGGCTGTGGAGTAACGTTGATGATTTGGTGACCATCAACGTCTCACACCGAAAAAAAACAAGTCTGAAGTTCGAAGAAATGCAGCTCTTAGTAGATGAGTTTTCCGGACTGCTTCAGAGTTTCACTCATGGCAAAGAGTGTCGATTTGTGGCAAGAGACTTGAAGACCATGTACAACATATAATCGTATTGTATATATGTCACTACGAGTATACTATTACCATGGCAAAGCCGCACCTTCATGGAACTCAACGGGCGCTCGTTTCCCACCTCTTGCAGAAGGCCATCAGGAGGCCCGCCGGCCTTTGGCGGAACGATGCCAGGCCGGTGCTTTGTCGTGTGGACACGATGTCCTATGTGTCATGGGGGTTAACTGATTATTTAATTATAGGGATATCAGGGGTATCGAAAGCTGCTTTTGCTGGTATCAAGGGTCGGTCTGGTAGGGAGAGACAGTGTTTTGAATTTGATCTCCGTGGAGTTGGCTCAGCAGTTTCAAAGCTGCAGTTGAGCACTCGCAGCATGTATCATTTTGCGGCCATAAAACGTGTTGCTGCATTCACTCAGAGGCTCTAGGAGTCTGAATTTGAAACTGATGGGTTGCTTAAAAAATCCACTCATGATGTTTCACCGACGATTCATACACCTCCAGCTTCTGAACCAGGGGGGTGGGACCATCAACGAATCCGGGGGTGGCATCAATGGGATATTGTGAGATCCACGTGGATTGGATTGTATACAGGAGGGATACAGTGGGATAGATAGTTGCCAAATTGACAATAGCCAGCAATATGGGGATATTTTATGGGATATAATGTCATCTATAACCAATAAGATCATATTCGGGCGTGTCTGAAAATGGGCTGTATAACCACATAGAACGGGCATAAGTGATGATTAAGCAGCATCTAATTTGGAGTTTTTGGTGTTTTCACCATTGGTTTCCCCTCATCAAAAGCGACCAATGATTCAACGGATGATCACTTGCGGTCTACATCGAGGACCAGCGCTCCAAGTTGGTCCATATGGTATACATTCATTGTGGGTTTCTTAAAATGGGGGATCCCCAAAACCATAAGTTTCAACACTGAAATAGTCACAAATAGTCTAAGTTTGGATGACTTGGGGGTCCCCCCACTTTAAGAAACCGCCATGTAGCCCATTGAGTTCGATGATTTACCGGTTTCAAACGGGGTGATTTTCCAGTTGGCAGCTGGCATCGCAGGTCCTGGGATGCCCTGCGGAAGCCCGGGAATGCCGGGACAGTCCTTTGGGATGCAGGGGATCTCGGTGAACAAAAACATCGAAAGGTGGAAAGAAAGGACTCAAAGCTGGAATTGGTCAGAAAATGGCAGAAATTCTCCGAATTCGCAGAGTTTTTCAGAGTTGCCCCCCCAAAAAAGGTTGGTGTTTTAATGCTCAACATGACCAAGATGGTGTGAGTTTTGAGGGAAAATTAAAGCTGTGAGGCCTACAATGCCCTCGGGGCCTGGCGTTCCGTCGGGAGCCATGGGATCATTCAAGGGCTTTCCTGCAGAGTTTCCCTCAAACCAATGGTGGGATTGTATCATATTGCATCATTTACCCTCTGGTAAATTAACATAACTATGGAAAATCAAAATTTTTAATGGGAAAATCCACTATAAATGGCCATTTCAATAGCTATGTTAGTTTACCAGAGGGTACTGACAAATGATACCAGTGCGAATCCCAAATAGCAGTGCTGACAACCAACATGAACCCTTTCCCTTTCCGGACCGCGAAACCGACATTCCAATGGCCATTACAACAAGGCCGGGCCTGCCTCAGCAAGTTCCACCGACCTTGCCGCCGACGATGCATCCTGCTCAGTGAACCGCCTCCGAAGTGGGAGAAACATCACAGATTGAACCAGTGACGAATCACTGAAAGACTTTTAGATCTTTTTCAAAATGAATATCAATATCTTTGAATGGAACCCAAAGTATGGTGCTTTTTGTTTCCCCCGAAATAGCCAAAAACCCTGATGGTTTTTGGATCCCTTTCCCACCAGGTGCAAGGCGCCTCCCGAGCGGCCTCCAGTGTACCTTGGCATCGGTTGCCTCCGCCGAAAAGAAGTGTCTGGGATGTAAAGCCCTAACATGATTGGGATATCGATATATCCTGGCTTTAATGGTGTTTCGATGCTGTTTAATTTCATCAATGATATCCGTTTGGATTGGATATGATCGGATACGATGGGAATAAAATTGCCAAAGTGATGGTAAGGACGCATGTGGCTATATTTCATGGGATCTAGTGGATACATATATGACTTCTCATGTACATGTTCCCGTTGCTGCAGCCGATTCGGGTCAGAAGCACGCCGATGGAACGGCGACTTGCGGCGGTGGAGAACGCAGTCGAAGATTTGACTGAGGAGCTCCGCTTTCTGCGTTTGGAGTTGGGACGAATTAGACGGCGATCCTTGGGAGAAAGGAGTTCGGAGGTGGGGCCCAGCCAGACCTCTTTTGAAAGAGTTCGTACTCCAACTCCTAGTAGTGAGGAGCAGGTTCCTGGCATTGAGGTGTTTGGCCCCCCGAGAGCCCGTCAGTCCCCGACACCTGCTGCTGTACCGTTGGCCAAGCCCTATCCTTCGCCTACTACCTCTTTGGCTTCATCCTGCTCTTTGACCTGGGCACAGCGAGAGGCTATCTGCGATCAGATTGCAGATTTCATTTGCCGATCGCTGAACGGTGAGCATCGCAGGAACTCTGGGAGAGATCAGATTAAGTTGGGCAGTCGCTTGTGGTTGGTGTTTCGAGACTACGAGGGGTACGAGCACAACCCTGTCACAGTGTGCCGTACTTTTGCCGCCTGCAGGGCCCTGACGAAGCGAGGCGAGGATTGCGGAGAAAGCATCTTCATCGGTCTTCCTACGGAGCACGAAGCTAGGAGAGTGGTTAGAAGCTCTGGCCTTGAGTGGCCTCCAGAGCTTTGACAACCCAGATGGATGAAATGGATGGTATGAGTGACCCGACGACTGGGATTCGTCCAGTCGTCGGTGTGGATGGTGCTGTTGACCCTGAATTTACTGTGTGCAACTATGTCACCCCGCTTGGAGTGAAAATTCAGTGCATTGTGGCCGCGAAGGTGGATGTGAAGTATCTTTTGGTGGTGCCTCAGCAAGTTTGGCATCGACTTACAGCCAGGCGTGTTGTTCCTCCTGGAGTGTTGGCGAAGCCCACATTGGTTGATTTGACATGCACCAATGAAGAGGACCGCTCAGTGCTTGTTGAGGATGTTTATTTGCGCGTTTGGGTCGGCTATGTGACTGAGGAGACCTACTCTTCGCTGGAAGTGCTGGAGTTGGGGGAATCTGTTGACTATGGTTTCAAGGTCGATGGTGTTGACGGATATCTTCCGTCTGGCAATGGTGTGGCGGAGGCGCTTCGTGAGCACTTTGCTTTTTTGAGCGCTGACTCTGGAGAAGGTGGTGAGCCAACAGGTGCCATTCCTCCTTCAGAGGATCTGCGAGAGCGGGTCAACAATTTGGAGCAACTTATGCAGGGAGTGGCTGAGAATGCGAACGTTTTGGTTTCATCGCATCCGTCAAGTTCGAAGGTTGCAAAATCGTCTTCACGGCGAGTCACTTTTGGTGCCGCTCCTACTACAATCGAGGATACGACCTTATCTCGCTCTTCGCGATTTCAAGGCCTAGACCCTGGGGTGGTGGCTGCCGCTTTGAGTGCAGGTGTCAGTGAAGAAAACCTGACGGAGATGCAGCGTCTTTTAGCTGTGGATCCGGCTGGCGCCAAGCGACTTCGAGAACCAGCTCTACGGCGAACTGGTGCCAAAGCCAAAGCGAAGCCTGCCAACCACCTTTCTGAGTCGGAGGAGGAGGAGCTTGAAGGTGAAGTTGACGCTACCCATGCCCCTGAGGAGCCCCCGGCAGTTGCTGCAGCCCTGCATAAGCTCACAGCCTTGCTTGGGGTGTTGTCTGAAGACAATTTGAAGAAGTCTTCAAAGTCCAAGATTGACCAGGCTTTGGATTCTGCTAGCTCTTCTGCCCCTGCTGAAACCTCTAGTATTCCCGGTTTGAAGAGAGCCTCTGCCGCCAGGCGTGCTTTGCGCACCGCTTTGGCAGAGTCCCCAGAGGAGATCAGTGCTGTCATTGAGAAGCTTATGCTGGAAGATCTACTTTGTCAGACTCAGGTTCCCAACGTGCCTGCTCAAGGATTGAATCCGCGCGCCTGGTTGGAGCATAGATCAAGGGTCACAGCCTACAAGACTGGAGCTTATTGTGCTTGGTCAGCCTGCGGCATTTTGGGTGATTTGATTAACGGACGTATAGCTCATGCTCGAGCTCGAGCTGGTCTGTTGGTTCTTCAGCTTGACCAATGTGCCATTGATCGTGGCTCTTGGGTTTTAGCTGTTGAGTTAGCTCTTGAGCAGGGGCCCCCGCTATCTGCCCTTGGACTGCATCAAATTCCAAGTGTCAATGATGGTGAGGTCCCGGTCAGCCGCTTGTTGGACCCACGATGGTGTGAGGTGATGTTAGCTCACCTCAAACTTACCTTAGCTCATAGGAATTTTAGATTTTTTTTGGATTTTTTTTGGTTCAGTCAGGCTTGAAACGAGAAATATCTTTTGCAGTCTAAAACGAGTTTTAGAAATATCTTCACATGGAAGTATCAC
>BGPT01002968.1:43343-56932 GCA_003297045.1 Symbiodinium sp. clade C Y103
TTGTAAAAGCTATTTCTCTTCATTATTTGTTGATAGCTCTCTAAGACAACAGAAACGAGAATAAAAAATAACTTTCAACAATGAAAACGAGAAAAAAAACAAAAAAAAAACCAAAAAAAAATTCCAAAAAAAAATTCTAAAATTCCAATGAGCTAAGGTAAGCAAAGATTCTGAAGATTATGTGGCTCGGCGACGCAATCTCGCTCGACGCCTTGCCGATGACCCTCCAGTTGATCAACCCAAAGCAGCTGCTAAGGCCAAGACCAAGGGCAAGAAGAGCTCCGAGGACCCCACCAATGATTAGCTTCTAGACTGATCCTTCAGTTTGATTGTTTGTGCATGCTTGATGCTGCTGGTCGCATCCGAAGTGGTGCGCTTGGTCGGGGCATTGCAATTTGGTTTTTGAAGTGTTTCTGGAACGGCAGCTGCTCGCTTTGAACTGCTGGGATGATGATTTCACGAAGATGGTTGTCTCTCGCAGCAGCCGCTTGTGCTGTCGCTTTAGAACTTTCTTTTTGCACGCCCTGCTGAAGTGATCGTGATGTTTGATGGTTGTTTGGCTGCGGTTGTGTGATGGGCTCCACCGCTGCTTTCGATTGAGCCCAAGCTCCTCTTCAGCTGAATTTGTGCTGGTCTTTCTGCAGAAAAGTTTTCCAGCTGCTTTACCACAGCATACAGCCTTGCCTTTTAGTGTAGGAACTCCTTCGAGCCCCATTGCCCTGACCGTGGTTGAGCCCTTCACGGTCTATGGAAATTCTGCTTGCATTAGCTCCTGTTGGGCAAGTCGTTAGCTTCCGAGGCGACCATGACAATAGATCATGTGGTGGTTTCTGGGATGATTGTGTGGAATTCATTTATTTGTTCAGCGTGGTCTACACGTGCATGCCTGCAGCTTCGCCCTGTCTTTTGGCTATGTTGGTTTCAACATTGCTATGAGCTTTGTGGGGCCAGCTCCTTCTCTGCCTGTTCACCTGGCCCACTGAGGGATTACAACGCTTTGCCTTGTTTGGCTGCAGCTGACTCCGTCACCTTCGCGCCTCTCCTAAAGGTGGATTGGCCTGGACATCATTTGCCACCGTTGCATTGGGCGCTTCATCTTTTTCCTTGCCGAGCTCTTCATTTTAGCCGGCGATGCGGTGATCTATGAAGCTGCACTTGGGGTGGCTATGGTGTTGCCAGACCATACCTTTGTGGCGCTGTGGAAGCAAAACAGTGCTTTGCAACTGCTTGCCAGTGTGATCTTGTGTGCAGCTGAAGGGAGGGATTTACATGACTTCTCATGTACATGTTCCCGTTGCTGCAGCCGATTCGGGCCCGTCCCGCCTCCCCAGCAAGCTGCTCTTGGGGGTTGGATTGGCCTGGACATCATTTGCCACCGTTGCATTGGGCGCTTCATCTTTTTTCTTGCCGACTCTTCATTTTAGCTGGCGATGCGGTGATCTATGAAGCTGCACTTGGGGTGGCTATGGTGTCGCCAGACCATACCTTTGTGGCGCTGTGGAAGCAAAACAGTGCTTTGCAACTGCTTGCCAGTGTGATCTTGTGTGCAGCTGAAGGGAGGGATTTACATATATATATATATAATTATATAATTGTCATAACTTACATAGCCAACAAAATGATATTTGGCTGCATATGAAAATGGGTATGGCCCAATGGCCACTAAAGAATGGCCAACATGATGATCAACACGTGGATGGAATTGGATCAACTTTGATCTCATCCAGTCCTGGCTTGACGACCCGCTTCAGGCCCGATCACATGCATCCAGGGATGTCCGGCTCTCATTTTTCACGGTGTGGTTTGTTTCGTCCGTGACTTTGTCGGCACAAGACCTGAGGATGGGCATGGGTCCAGGTGGACCTTGTGGACCTTGTGGTCCAGGCGGACCATGTGGTCCTTGTGGTCCTTGTGGTCCATGTGGACCGGGTGGTCCAGGGGGACCAGGTGGTCCAGGGGGTCCAGGTCCAGGGGGTCCAGGTGCGCCCATGGTGCGAAGCTTGGAACGTCCGCATCAACATAGAAAAATGGCATCTCTGAGGAAAGACCAGCAATTTAACCATCATTTTTTCCAAGACCTTTCCATTTTGCTGCAAATTTTGGAGATGAAGAGATTTCAGCATCGCTTCACCGGGGGCTGAGGCCGGCTTTCGTCCCCGTCCGCGCGGCTGGATGCCGCCGCAAGGCGGGCACGGCGGGCACGCCTCGCACCCCTACCGGCCGCGCGCGCCCATGGTGCGCCCACGGCCGGTGCAGACGGTGCCACCACGGCCGCAAAGGCGGGATGAGATGTTGGGATAAACATGGGGGTTTGCAGCCAGTGCTACATTTGGATACTTGGATGCACATCTAAAGATGGGGGGATGCCCATCAAATAGACTCTGATATTTTGATGGGGTAGTGTACCATATTTTCAGACAAACCATACCCTCTTGATCCCTCTTGCAAGTTACATTGGAAATCAGCTTCAAAGGGGGAGTTCTATTGCATGTTTGATGTGGGGGTGATTGCTGGTGCCTCTCCGAACTTGAAATGGTAGCAGACAAAGTGATCGTCAGCCGCGAATTGATCCCAGTTTGTTGGTAGAACTCTAATGGGAGTGAACATTGCTGTGGATTAAAACCTACAATAACAAGTCAATTTTGGGGATGAACATCCATTTACCCACTTATTCTGGGGTTCACCAGCCATGTTGAGCTTACTTTTCCCAACTGCGGCAGGACGGACATGGCGGATGGACCGTACCTTGGCCGAATTCCATTGGCACTGGACATCTGAGCATTGCAATGGCCTTTTCTGGGTATGTCAATAGGGGATACCCTCCATTATAGTCATTTAATGACAAAATATGGGAAAATCATGATGATCATCCAGTGGGTTTTCAGACCCGCATGGCATACTCTTCCTCTGTCCTTGTTCCTGCAGCCACTGTGGCACGTGGACTTACGGAGAGATACAGAAGGCACCACGCGGAAGTGCACATAGACACACACACTGCAACATCCAAGTATTGCGAAGAACACAAAGGTTTCCTTCAAAGGACTGCTGACAGCTAACCTTGCAAGCGGATCATTGTTGACACTATTTGTAAACATTTTTTTGTCGTCCATTCAAGTTCACAGTTCTGCGGGTTCTTGGCCCTCAAGTTCCTCTGGCTACAATTGGAGGGTCGGGATTTTCTAGGGTCAACCTTCCAAAAACGATCCACTGCCCGATGTTGCCAACTCCAGCACTCTCGCCTGCAATGACGCCCACGTCCGACGGTGGGTCGCTGGGTCGGGGCTATTTGCACGGCGAGGCTCCGGAAAAAACCATCTCAAAGATGAGGGATCGAGAGCTGTTTTGCGACATTCTATTTGATACTTGCGGATAATTGGATTATACTGATTATACACAGCTGTGCAGTGCATCATCAATTATCATCCCTGAATTATCCAAGCATTAGGATCATCAATGATAATTGGTAGCCTTATTGTATGATATGGATCAGTAATGATTGGATCATATTGAATCCCAAAATTATTGTACCCATTCTTATCATTAATTACCCAATAATTGCAGTTGGAATATACGGCTGTGGTCGCCTTAGCAGCCGCAGGCTTCGAAGCATTCCCAAGTGGTGGTGGATTTGGAGGAGACAATCTCCGATTCTGCCTATGTTTTGACACTGGCTGCAGTTTGAACATTGGAACATGTACAGATCAGGTTTGATATTCGATGATCAGCATTTTTTTGAGGGACTCTCAATTTTTCATATTTTTTTAGAGGGTTCTCGTCGATTAACCACGAGCCTGTCGCGATTTCGGACAGGAGCCGAGCGGCTCCAACTTTTTGTTTCCATCGCCTGGGCCGTTGACTGGAGTGAAGACAAGGGGCAAAGCCATTCTGAAGCTGAAACAGGTGCCTGAAACATCCTGCGACAGGTCCATTGTTGTGGGTTTCACCAGCAAAAATGGGGACAATAAATACCTGGCAAAATGTTTACCAATGATGGTTTAGCCAACAAGGAAAAAAAAACAACATTTTATATCATTTTATCAACAAATTGTGGATCAGAGCTGGTTACGCTCTTGGGTATGGCTTACCCAACAAAACATGTGCAGAGAACATGATGTTAGACAAGAACTATATCAAATAGCAACCAAATCTACGGCAAAACCAAGAAAATACTTGCTACATCAACCACACATTGACTGCATTTGACTGCCGATGAGGTCGTCCAAACCACTTCCCCTGAGTTCGTCAATGTCTCCAGGTGACCTATCAATATCCCGCGCAGTCCAAGCCTGCCATCAGAGACATTGACTTGGAAGTTTCTCAGGCGAACGTTGGGACGCTGAAACTTTGATGCGAAAAAAACATCTACCCGAAACGGTGTCATCAATCATGTCTGGTTGGGAAATCCCCGATAAACCCAAATTCCCGCAGACCATTCTCCCATGTTGCTCGAACTTTTCGCTGCCTCTGTGCGATAGATTCTTGGTTGTTCGATCGATCGTTTTTCTCATCGTTTTTGTTGACTAGTACTGTGTTCATAGTTGAAAAACAGATGATTCTATGTTTTCTTGGGAAAAAGACGTATAGAATACCTATAGGCCTCTAGGTATTTCCATTGTTGTTCATTTTTTGAGTATAAATTCTTTGATGACCGAAAACGACTCCGGTTGCCCAACGAAAGAACGACGACTGGGGGAAGTCATCGATGTCAGGCGAGCCGTGTGGCCTTGCTGGGACCAATGGGCTCCGGGCGATCCACCCTGCTGCAGGCGGGACCGTTGCGGAGCTATGGTTGTTTCACTTAAATTATATTGGTATTTTTGCTTAATTAGGGAATATGGGATCTTTCTAGTTGTTATATCCATAATTATTCCCTAGTTACTTGGAGGACCATCCCATTTAGTAAGCGGGGTTATAAGACACTGATATTGGGAATATCCATAATCATTCCCTAACTACTTGGAGAACCATCCCATTTAGTGGGGTAAAGAAAGACACATATTGGGAAATATCCATATTGCCTAAACGGAGAGCCAAGGAGCTACTTATACGGAGCAGAGTTTCCCAACCAGATGAGAATTGCGACTGGTTTTGTGGACCCAGTGGATGGGGTGACGCGTTGCGAGGTATTGGAAGGGCGCCTGAGACCAACACATGGAAGCGCCATGCGAGTGCTTGGTTTGCGTCCCTTGACATCAGCACCTGTCAATTTCAAGTGTTTTGAATTGATGTATGTTAGAGGTAAGAGAAAGATACTTGGTGCAGGGATTCATCATGGTGGAGTATTATGGATATTCTCGGCAACCACTGTACTACTGTACTGAAAGGTATATTTTTGTCACGGTTTTTTGAAATGTTCCCATTTGTTCACTGTGTTGACTTGGCTTGGTTCTGTTCAGCGCAGCTTCAGGTGTTGCATATGTCTGCAAGCACTCGCTCCAACGCTTCGGTCATCACAAGGAGGGATCGGGTTTGGGAGATGATGTGCAGCTCTAGCGGTTTAACCATGTGCTGTGGATAGCAGGTGAAGCTCCCTAGGCCCAAGGCCTAGATCCTAAGCTGCCTGGGAAGACACTAAGATGATAGCGGTGCCAGGATGCTACTGCATTGCAGTATTTCATGTGGAGATTTTCGGATCACAGCTGCTGGGCGAGATTAGATCATAGTTTTGGCAGGGAAACTATGACGATTTTTGGCAGTTTCAAAACCCCCAGTTGGTTGATGATTGCCGGGGGGTTATATATTGCCCAACATATTATTGGCTACTTGTTTTTGATCCAGGAAGTGTGAATCCATAATAAAGACCAGCCATGCTTTGGGATTTTCCAATAGATTTCCATATTGTTGCCAATATCCCATAATTTTTCATGATATCCCCATTATAACATTATATCCCATGTCCCATTATGTTCCTGTATTGTACGGGATTTCCAATCGCTGATTGAACACTGCGAAGCCACCTGGCTTTGCAAAACATCTGAGGGGACAAAGAGTCGGCCAGCATTGCCTCCAGCGTTTCACAAGAAGAGGAAGCCTTGAGGAGCCGATTTGGACAGATGACCAGCTAGAAATAGCTGGGATTTCTGGATGTTCATCAGCCTAAAATCGTGTTTTTAGAGGTTTTGACCCATCACCCATAAGGAGGTTTAAACGGTTTAACCAACAAAAACGGGGGTTTCAAATGCTTAAACCATCAATCTTATAGGGATAGAATTGGGGAATCTAACCAGTATCAGTGTAGTAGTGTTTTTTTCTTGGAATAGTAATCATGGATATATTAATCAGGAATCATGAGCAACATATCAGCACTTCATGGCATTTGAGTGTATGGATTTAACAACGGGGGTCGCCTATGGGTCAACAAAATGGATCCGTTTACGAACTCAACCGTCCTGTCAGATTCTAAGATGTCAATTGGCGGCTGGAACTGCTGCGTTTCCTCCAGGAGTGTTTGTTGGTACCTCGACAAAGACCAAGTGCCACGCCGGGGCCAAGAGGACCAGGCAACAGCTGGGTCTCGAAGTCGATTGCAAGCCACTCAAATGGCCTTGTTGATGTGTTGTCAGGATTTATGGTGGCTGGTTATTGCGGATTATTGTTACCCAATAGAAGGGAAACCCATCAACCAACTAGTATGTTGAGATGGGATACGGCGGATAGGGGTACTTTAAATGGCTCGTTTGCATTTACATACGTGTCGTTGTCATTCTGTCGCGGCAGGCGCAGGCTTTACGGGCGATTCCTGACAAGATTTGCAATCGTCGCTCCAATGCTGCGGGGGAACACGAGTTGCTTGGCACTGTTGGCAGGCTGGCAAGTGACATTTTGAATGATCTTCCATGAACTCACATTAAATCCCATGAAATCCCATTTAATCCCATTAACATTTGGTGGTTTTAAGAGACTTTGAAGTTGGTATGGCCCCATCTGATTCCCATGCATAGCCTGTTGCATCTCATGCCCTGCAGCCAAGGTATGAGGTGAAATGGCTCAGATGTGAAGAGAAGACCTGGGTGGGAAAGCAGATCTTATTGGACATGGGTTGCTGGGCTTGGATTCTTTGCTAATCCTTCCCCCTAACATGAAATACACCCCAATAGAAACCATGGTTTAGCATTGGCCCTATTCATTTTCGGGTTCCTCAATCCGGGCGTATTCAATGCGAGGGGGAGGGTATTTTCTCACTGCCCGTGCCGCCGTTCCGAGGCTACGCGAAGTTGATGCAGTTGGAAGATGACTGGCAAGCATCCTGCGCGTTTTCAGCCAAGGACTTGTGATGCGCTCGTAAGGATTCAGTTTGATCGACAGGGTTCTAGTGACCCAGCTATTGGCAAACTCCGGTGCTTTGAAGCAGATCAAGCTTTCCCACCTTTTCCCGAAAAGAGGCAAAGACTGGCGGTCAAAGAGTCAGATGGCGGTCATGTCGGCAACATATCGTTTGTGGATCCCCATACAGAGGTCTTTCCAGGATAGGTTCTTTTTTTGGTTCCCTGCTTCACTGAAGATGATGGGTGATAAACATCCATAAAATTATAAACCTCGAACTTACTGTAGATCATGGTATTACTATGGATTGCTGTCACCATTGGATTACTATGGAGAGTTCTAGCTTAAGCCGTTTTGGTAGGCTCGGTAGGCAGTTTCTCCCTGGCTGTCTTTTCGCAACGGAAGGAGCTGACAAAGGAGAACGTGCTGAAGCATTTGCGCTGTTTCCAGGTGGATAGCTCTGCTAGTCAGATGCCTATGGGCCACCTGGTGACAGGGCTTGGCCTATGGGAATGGCTTATGTGGAGCCTATGATTCTCATCGATTTTCCGCAAATTGGGTTAGGTATGGTTAGGTCATTTATAAAAAAAAACCTATGTTTTTCCAAAAATATGGGTATTTCTTGTTTTAACGTTTGGTGATATAAGACAACGAAGAGATAGGAGACATTTGAAGTAAAATCAGGATGGGGATGGATGGGTTAACACCTGTGAGACCATCTTTGGCGGGATGAACACCTACAAATCCTGGCAATTTTTGTGTTTACGAGACTTTGAACCACTAGCCACAAGACAAATTTGACCTAGCATATGAAACATGTGAAAGGTGCGGACCAAACATTTTTGTTGACTTGTGCTCTTGTTCATGGCATGACTCTGCTGTGGGGGTTTCTACTTCTGGCGATTGAAACTGAGGCAAACTGAATCGAGCCATGAAAATCAGGAGCCAGAGTCTGCACAATAGCAATAACTTCAGGTCATACACATTGACATCTTTGTAGCACTGCTTTAAACATCAGCTTTGCTACGACCTGCCCCAAAAAATCTGCATCGTTCAGGATCGTTTTGGCCGCAGCCCTGTGGCAACATCCGCACATTTTGATCTTGGACGAGTTGGCGGACTATGTGGACGCCCAGGAAATGGAGGCCTTACGCTGTGCCATTGATCGCTTTGGAGGAGGTGTGATCCTGGTGACGGAAAACGCGGCTCGGGTTGAGATCAACGTTGGTGACATTTGGAGGTTTCCTACAATTTTGGGCACCCCCAAATCATCAATTTTTTTGGAATTTTATAGGGTTTTCCATTATAAACCATCCATTTTGGGGTGCCCCAATTTGTGGAAACTTCCATTTAGGGGAAACTGTGGAAAAAGTCGGAGTCTGCAACATAGTCCGAAAAGTCCATCGACTACCAATGCTGCAGCTTTAATCCAGTGAGGCAATAAGATGCGCATAGGCAGCATGCGTAATGATTAACATATTATATCAAAATGGTTGCAATACCCCCAAGAATGCATGGTTCAACCCCTAAAATGCCAAACTCGCTGGGTGTTTGGGTTTCCACATGGGTTGTTCCAAAACTCTGTCCCACGGGTTTTTGAACCCTATTTTCCCAACATATTTTCCGATAAACATATGGGTTTGTTGGTTTGCCCAAAAATCAGGGATACCCCAAAGCTGGCGTCTATATACTGTGGAAGTTGTAGAACATGATGATCAACTGTGAGATGTTGGGATGCACCATTTTCAGGCAAACCTATAATTAGATTGTTGTATATTATTTACAGAGACTTACAGACGCACGATAAGATTTTCAAACAATTTCTGGGGCATGTTTTTCCCCAACAGCGTAAGCTTGGGGTCTCCAGCCATGGTAAAGGTTTCGGAACAGGTCGGAGCAGCTCAAATTCGCATTGCCAAAGTTCCCAAGCAAGGGTCCCAGGAAGACGTTCCCAAGCAAGGTTCCGAATAATAGGTTCCCAGCCAGGTTCCCAGGAACAGGTTCCGTATTTTTAATTAATTACACTTTTTCATTGAAATACCATGCCATCCACCAAAAACGATAGAAAACAATCCTGCTAAAATAGTGGTAGATCGATCTTTTTTGGGTGTGCTATTTTTACACCAATGTTTTCCATGATTTTCCCTATTCAAATAGCCATATCTTGGGATCTTCGCCATGCCACGCGCTCGGACCCGAGGAACAGCTGCGTGCCTTGGCTACGGAGAAGTGGTTCATGGACGAAGGCGTGCTACACGTGGAGCACCTGGCGAAGGCGTGGACATGGCCATGGTTTCTATGGCAACCTGTTATATGGGGGTTTCCTGAAATGGGGGTACCCAAAAATGGATGGTTTATAATGGAAAATCCGGATTTAAAATGGATGATTTGGGGGTACCACTATTTTAGGAAACCACCATATAGATGAAATGATTTTTTTTTGGAGGGTCTCAATGGCAGCAACTTGCTTTTGTTTTCCCATCCATCTGAAATACAATGCATGACTGCCCCACCCCATTTTCACACATCCAATACATTCCACCAAGGTTTAGTTTGGGGCATTTAACGCTATATAGGAGGAAGGGATCAATACATTATGGACACAAATGGGCAAAAGCCGCAATGAGAGATAAACAAATGACATAGAAACAGGTTGTTATCTAGATACTGACTCAGATGCAAAGATGCACATATTTCGGTACTTCAGAAAATATTGGTTTCAAGTGGAAGAGATGACCAAGTGCAGGACCCATTTCTGCTGGGGAAGGTTGTTTTCGAGCTATAATGTCATGGGAATGATTTGCCCACTAGGGCAATGCAAGGACCAAACCCAAAAACTTCATGTTGATGGGCTGACCGCAACAACATGGACATTCGCACAGATCTTGGGTGTAGGTGTTTTGACAACATAAGTTCAACAAAATTGTGATCATGCTGCACAACTCATTTGGATAAATCATATTAAATCATTGTATGGGTCAAGATGGGGTAACCTCAGGATCCCACAATTTTCGCGACCTTTTGGAACTCTAATCCCAACCCGATGATTGTGACGAACAGGTTGATGCACGGAGCAACGCCAAGACTTCTGATATGCCTGGAGAGTGCCTTGGGTAGCAGACTAGAATCTTCTTTCACACCATTGCCCCTTCATAACCAAGATCAAACACTGGAAGCAAGCAAAGTTCAATGCCGCTATCCCTAGAGTCCACAAAAATCGCGTCTTCTATCAATGGGGCATTTTTGATTGATTTTTCAATTGCTATCTTTGAGATGTTTGATAATTGGAGGGTACCCTCTGGTAAACTAACATAACTATGGGAATCACGGGAGTCACCACTATAAATGGCCATTTTCCATAGCAATGTTAGTTTACCAGAGGGTAATTGGAGGGTAAGTAGTTGGAAAAACGATGCCCCCGGTCCGAGCAAGGCCCGAGAGGAGACACATTGCGGACATCGAGCGCAGGATCCAGGAGCATCGGAGGAAACCCCTCAGCGACAAGGACAGCTTCAGATCAAAACATCCATAGGGATTCACCATTTTGATAGGGATTTTAGGGATCTTCTTTGGTAAATTCATTTTTCATAGGGATTTGTATAGGGAATTAAATTACCCATTAAGTATAAGGGATTGGTCATCAATCCATTAATAGGAGGGATTTTAGTCTACGCCTTGCAAGGGATTCAGCAATCAATCCATGCATTTCGGATTCTTAGATTAAGCCACGATGTTTGGATTCCCAATACGAGATGGATGACCATATACCATGTTTTGGACTTGGCAAATATTTTGCCAAGAAAAGGGGATTGATTGCATTCTATGATATCTAAGTGGGTATGATAGTGTATGATTCAAAATTCAGCAGCTCGCCCTAAAATGGATGTCCAATAAGTCCAATACATCAATCATCCATTTTAAACATATTTTCCATTCTAAACAACCAATTTTTAGGAAACCTCCATTTGAAGACTAGGAATGGCCGCCAAAAATCTGCGGTCCCAGGTCTGAAACAGTCACAACTCAACTGTCGCAGGAGTTGTGGCAGCTTGAAGATGAGCTACACGAACTTAAGGAGAGCTTCGTGGTGAATGGCGAAACATTCGGAAACATTCGAAGTTATGAAAGAAGGGTCGGAATGGTGATGATATGGTGATGATCATGAATGGGTGCTTAATGGGGATACCGAGCAAAATTTTCTGCGTATCCACCCAAGATTCCATTTTGGTCTAGTATGGAAAGGGTCAAGGGCATATCTCATGGTATGCTGCCAGATTTGCCTTGCCAACTGTGTATCCCTTAACATTGATTTGAGTTTGTTTGTACCGTTGTATGCTCTCGCACTCCAAAGATTGAGTAGTGAATATGAGGTTGATACCAGATTGAATACCCTGCATTGAACTACTATAGCTATGAAAAATGGACCATTTATAGATGATTTACCTCCAAAAGATTGTGATTTCCATAGCTATGTGAGTTTGCAAGTGGAGAATGCCTCACTAGATTGGTTTAATGGGAAAAAAATTAACCGGAAACCCCAATCAATTTCATGGGAAAATCGATGGTTTCCTGTAAATATTCCCTTTAACCAATCCATTGAGGAGAATGCCCATATTTTTCATATCCCCTCATCAGCTGTAACGTTGGTTTGAGGTCCAACCGACGGCCTGTGACAGGAAGTGCTTCTGAACGACGTTGCCCTTCAGGATCCAGATGTTGACGATGCTTATGTGCCTCGGATGGAGTTGGGGAGCCGGATCTGTGATGAGAATAGCATATAATCGCAAGGTCTCCTAGTGTATGCATATGTACTCGTACCTGTATACATGTATATATATATATAATTAATTATATATACTATATGCATATATGGGATTTCGATGTGTAGATGATTTATATAGATGTTCATATTGAATGACCAACCAGTTTCCCAACCAGTTCCCAATGAGAATGGATCATATTTTGTTTCCCTTGCCCGAGGCCATTTCGGGTCTTGGTGAAGTCATCGATGAACAGCTGTCCGAGCTGCTGATGGAAGAGTGGGGCACCCATCAGCGGAGGATGCCTAGGATGCCTAGGATAGGTAGGATTGGTAGGAAATCAACAGGAAATCATTCTTGAACCCGCCATCAAAACTGGTTTTTACCATGTTTTACCATGTAGGTATTTCCTCTTAAAGCATCCACAAAACCAAAGTGTCCAGCATTTCTCTCAGAAGCGATAGGTGACGTCTTAAACTGGCTCAGATGCCGCTCCAAAAAACTCCTGCCGATGGCCAGGTTTGGCGCGGACCTGAAGAATTTCCGACGAGCACAGCAGGCGCCTGGTGGATGTTGCGGATGTTGTGGTGACCGTCTCGATGACTTAGATCATTCTGAAGGGCTATGGATCAATACCTGTCCCAATAGGGGGATGAACATCCATTAATCGATTCATTGGATTGGGGTACCAGGGTATTTTTCCCCATAACCATATACGATCAATATTGTTTGAAAGCAGACAAAATAGTTTTACTTATATAGAGAAACAAACCACAAGTTTTCAAGATTTGTTTTGAAGTTTTGCATATCATGATTGGTTGTCCTCAATGACAAGGTCGACGGGGAAAATGTCCGCTTAGTCTTTGGAAACTGTGTGGTTTGTCTTTCAACTGAAGAAGTCAGCTACCATTTGTGGCCATATTTTTGACCTCACTGACATATATTTTTTTGCAGATCTGCACTAAGGATTTCAATCTGAAGCTCAGTTTGTTGGTGGAACAACAGCCAGACGAAGACCCTGCGCTCCTTGCTCAACATTTTTTTCTTGTGGTTCAAAGTGTGGCTTTGATGCATGGCAACCTTACAGAAGCATCAGAAGCGTTTTGGCATGTGGGTGTTTTGCAAGGATGGATTGGCACTTCCATGTTCAGTCATTTTCTGTCCATAAAGAACAGGTGGATGCAACTGGTCTTTAGTTTTTTTTGTTCCCCACCTGCCAGGTGAGGGTTACTAGATTTTATCACAGCTGTACGCGGGGCGGGGGGTGGACAACTTCCCGCCGCCTCCCGCCTTCACCTCCCGCCTCCTCCTCGCCAGCTCCAGATCGCAGCAGGCACTGCCGGACCTCATCTGCCAGCNGACAACTTCCCGCCGCCTCCCGCCTTCACCTCCCGCCTCCTCCTCGCCAGCTCCAGATCGCAGCAGGCACTGCCGGACCTCATCTGCCAGCTCCAGATCCCAGTGGGCGACCTCAACTGCGAGCTCCAGATTGCAGTGGGCACTGCCGGACCTCAACCGCGAGCTCCAGATCCCAGTGGGCACTGCCGGACCTCAACCGCGAGCTCC
>BGPT01002969.1:0-29402 GCA_003297045.1 Symbiodinium sp. clade C Y103
AGAAGCAAGAAGAAAATCGGGCAAATGCAAACCCGAATATGGAAACTTCTATCAATTATGCACGCGCCATTGGTCGGTGCGACACTGCCTTCCGTCGGGTGCGCGATGCGTTACATGGATTCGGCCGGAAACTCTTGTTGACTGTTCTCAAAAATCCCCAGTCCCCAGTCGGTGATGTCCTCATCCAGCCTCATCCTTTTTCCGGGGTCGGCGGCAGGGGCGGCAGCCCTTAAATAATAAACACCCCGGGGTTGACTAGTCTTTATTATTAGGGGGTGAAACCCACAAATGGTAGGTTTATTTTTAAATTGTTTTTTAAAGGGGATCAATTAAAAGTCAAATTGGCCAACCACAAATTTTAATAGGGGGAAGGGATTAATGAACAATATCTTTAGGTACTTTGGCATTCAACATCGTTAAATCATCCATTTTGTGGTTTCTAATTCTGTTGACCTATCCCAAATGAGTCTGAACGATTGTGTTCGTAATTGGTTTCGGAATTGTGTTTCGATTTTGGTGGCATGGAAACGCGTTTGCATCTGACAAGCAGATTCCGCTGAGAGAGGAGCAGTTTGATAGAGATACCCTCTGGTGATCAAACATGACTGGCTCGCTGGAAAATAACGCATTTATATCCATTTATAAACCACTTTCACACGTATGTATATTACATAATATATTACATTTTATACATATATTGATATATAATATATATACAAGTAGATAGATGCCATCTAGTTCAGGGATTTTGCAGCTAGCAATGTTTCATTACTGGAGCTTAGAATGATTATGAAACCTTGAATGGACCAAAGCAGTACTGTGAATGAACATCTAGCATCATCTAGCGTTCGTGATTTCAGCACGACAACATTGTTGTTTGGACAGATCGTCTCGCAGTCTGCAAGGTTTCGTGTTAATGTTATGAATGTTCTGGTCCCTAGTCCCTAGTCAGACTGAACGCAAATGAAATTACATCCCCAATTCATGGGTTTAAAACCCAGCATGTGTGCACATTCTTGTTTGCGTGTAGAAACAACTACGAGTACAAACCTTGCAATCCAGTAATTCTGCGGCATTGTTCTCTTGGAACCCCCAACATCCTCATAATTGGTGATAATGCACATGGTTGTCGCTCACCACTTCGGTGCTCTCCTCGTCCTGCTCTGGACGATGATGAGGTACCAATTCGTAGGCTGTGATGGCTTTGGCGTAGCAGAAGTCTCCCTCCTGCCGGGAGGAAATCGGGATTCTTTTTCTGGCCAGCACTTAAAGGAAAAGGATGGAAAAGAACAAACCACACTGAGTGGGGGGACCCTAGTGAAATTGGAGTTCTGTTCAACAAGTTAGCTATCGTTTTGGGGCCCAACCTTGCAGTGGGTGATGGATGTAACTTTTTTATGCTTTTTCATTCTTTTCAAGACCAAGCGCGGTTGAAATCCGCGCAGCTTCGCGCAGTTCAGAGAAATGGACATGGTGCTCTCTAGTTATTCACTGCAAAAGCACCGTGTTTAAAACGGTAAATCATGATTTTTACAATCTATTTCTATTGGCCATGGCTTCCATATCTATATATGTTACATGACCAAAGGGTAAATATCGTGAGGG
This sequence comes from Symbiodinium sp. clade C Y103, assembly GCA_003297045.1. Classification (NCBI taxonomy): domain Eukaryota; class Dinophyceae; order Suessiales; family Symbiodiniaceae; genus Cladocopium; species Cladocopium sp. clade C. The sequence goes on from BGPT01002969.1 coordinate 1,606, forward strand.
AACCTCAATTAAATGCGGCATGTTGGAATGGCAAAATTGTAAGGTCTGCTACACTTACCCTTACAGGTCCAACTACCTTGCCATTCAATAATCAAGAGTTGGACCTATAATTCTCTAGCACAATAAACGGCTAAGTCTTTCTTGGAGGCAACTGGCATTTGTAAGTGTAAGCTATCAAACTGAAAGAAAGCTCTTGGAAATTGGAAATGGGTTTCCAAACTTCATGTATATACCGTACACTGTCTATCCTCATGCCCAGTTGAAACATTCCAGCCATCGAACTTTCTTTGAGGAATTCAGCGAAGGGGATAAAACTGGCATAAACTGGCTATATATAAACATGGCTAAAACATGCTAAACCACATACTTACGGCAAAGGATACGCCTTCAGCTGGAGACTGATTCTTTCGGAAAAGCGAGGCTAACCACCCCAAAAGTGAACCAACTCATTCACCACCTTTGAGTCTCTGCATTCACCACCGCAAACTTCAACAAACACGTGGACAAAGCCACACACGCTGTGGTCGGGTCATTTTGCTAGCTCAAGGCTCCCAGATTTGCTGGCACGCCAACAAAAAAGTAATAGTCCAAGATTGATCTCATCCCCTGTTCATAGTATATAAATCTCACTAATTAAGTGTGTTATAATTAGTAATTTAATTAGTGTGTTTATCCCCAGCTTCCACCATGGTTGTCTAGAGAGTGCTTCATATAAGAAGGAATTAGCAATGTGTGATGGTGTTATTTGTTTCCAGCGTTGGGTGGGATCGTTACATTAATAGGTCGGAAAATGTACCAGATCACGTGGGCAGCATTGCCATCACAAGCACTTGAGGCTAGCTACAATAGACATATATAGACATGCTCTTCAGTATGTACAAAGCAGCATAGGGAATCTGTGGCTGCCCGAGGAAAATGATCTACGGATCAACAAATGGTGGGTTTTTGGCAGGTATGTTGATTCACTGGAAAAGCTTTGATGACTGATTCATCCCACTCCCAGACTTTTGAGCCAACAAATTCAATAATGAGCCACAGGTTGTTTCACGAGTCTTTAAAAGGGCAATGGATTGATGAAACTCTGATTAACACTCATTTGATTGTGGGGGTACCATTTCATGAGCAACTTAGCACTATTTGGGGGCGAACCACCATTAACCAACCAGGGTGTACTAATCTGGGGCTGACATTGTTGAAGATGCAATCTTCACCTGTCAACTTGACAACATCGTGGCTGGCCTGACAATCGTCTGGGGTCTTCGACCACTCCAACATCCTTAGATCAGCGATGAAGAGCCGAAAGCTCTTAAAGTGGGGGGCGGTCATCACAAGAATGGCTGATTTCCACAACTTCCAAAGTCTAGATATAATTCCTTACAATTACAGTCGTGAATATTGGGTCACAGTTCTCAACTGTTACCAACTGTTGTGCACATGACAATCAAAAAACACAGTAAAACTGCACTCCACTTTTTTTCCAGGAGGCTCGGGTAGATACGAGATATTGCGAGATTCCAATTCCAGGGAACATCCATTCAAAGAAACTGTTTCGGGGAAATCTTGAACATTCGGCAGAGCCAATCTGCCACTCGGACTAGGTCTGCACAAGACGAACATCCAATCTGTCAAGTGCACGTTTTTGATGAGACCCAACATTTGAGAAGTAAATTGCATCCTGATTGCCGTATCTGGCATTTTTCTCTTAGTCGTCCAGCTTGGAGTATGTTTGGGTCCCAATTTGGAACAAAATACGTTTTTGCCCTGCTCTGTTCAGAGTTCAACGTTTCGATTTCTCCAAGTCTCAACTCCTCCAATTCCTCCACGGTCTTCGGGGCATAAACCGTCTCAGGAAGCCGAGGATCAGCAGCCTAAAATGGGGGCACCCCTCAATCATCCACTTTTAATGGGATTTTCCATGAAATAAACCATCCAGCTATTTGGATACCCCCATTCATGGAACCCCCCCATATGAGTTTTATAAATATGATCGAGATATCAACCAACTTTGCGAACTACTTGGAGGGTCATCCCGGGAATGTTAGTTTCCCCTGTTTAACATAAGTGGATTTATCAACAAGGGATTAAAACAAAAATACTCTTACCGTGCCTATCCAGCAACACGTCCCTGGAAAGGCCATATTCCATGCCTTTTTCAAGTTCATCAGCAGATATTAGTGTTGTTTAAGTCACCATCCATACAAATGCTACAGGAATAGGGATACCATGGGATACAAACACTCAACATGAATTTTACTGCTGGGTCGCACGGTGGCACACAGGAAGTCTCAAAACACAACAGAGTTGGGTTTTCATCATCCGTAAATGTTGCCGGAAACCCTTCTCTGATCAATTAAATTCATGGAGATAAGTCAGATGAATCTTACATCTATAGTACCTCATGGGGATTCAACCACACCCTGGCAAAGGATCATGAGCTATGATGGCATGGTGTATTGTTTCAGTATCAAACCATTTTGGGCAGTATCAACACCTAAAACTAACACTCATCTTAGGATGATGTTTTAATCCCCTAAACTGGAAAAATGCCAGTAGAAAAGATCTTTCAAACTTGGATTTGCTTCAGGGGCCCGCCAAAAATCGACAACATTTTCCCAAACAGATTGCCCAACTGCTGGATTTCCCATGCGGAAAAATCCACACAAATTACCAGCTCCCAGCTCCGATTTCTCCGCCTTGGCTTCGGGAGACTTAGGCCCTGCAGCCTGGAGAGGGAGAACAAAAAAAAACAAGACTTGACCTGGGATTTTGATTTTCTAAACTTGGATTTGCTTAGGACAATTGTAAAGATGTTCATGGGTTTTGAGGGTTTTAATGGGTTTTAATGGGATTTATGATGGTTACCTTCCGGTAGTTTGACAGTTTGCGAACTGGAAGCCATGGCCCATTTGTCTCAATGATAAATCTCTGTTAAAATGAATTTAACTGGTGACTTTGCACAGCTATGTTACTATGTTGAAATTACCAGAGGGGAACTAACCTTGGATTTGCTTCGGAAAACTGTGTTTCAGGGTCAAAATTTCAGGACGATACTAAATTTGTATAACTTGTATACTGTCTGTTATTTTAATGTTATATTATATTAATATATTTGATTATATCTCGGGATGCTAAACTTACTCAACTCTCGGGGTCTTAAATATTGGCCCTGAAAAGTGGCAAGTGGGTTCAAAGTTTGAGACCGAGGCAACACCATCCCGCGTAGGCATCGCCTTTTTTGTGGCTAGGACATTCAAAAAACATGTTTCCTCATGATGGGTTACCAATAGACCATAAGCAAATCATCTCGAGTAGATCCAGGCAAACTGATTTCAACGGAAATTTTACCTACGATTGTAACTTACACAAAATGGGGATTGGATCCAACACAAACAAATCCCATGTCAAGAAACATATTTTGGTTGCAAAGGATGATCTGAGAACTGAAAGATTGAGGTGAACGAATCAAACTAGTGATGAAAAACGAGTCATAAGAGAAGTCTGGGTATGGTAGAACAGTAACACTAGTAAAAATGGGGACTATGCTCTTGCCTAAGTAGAGATCTTCAGAGTGGATATCACACTTGGTTCAGGATGAGCATTCAATGCCTCAGAGAGATATTTAAAGTGGCTTGAAAAAAACACGTTTGCATTGTGCAATGGAGGGTACAACTCCCAAGTTTGAGGTAGTCTTGACCCTCAACCATTTCATGGTTAAATATATTTTGGTTCTTTGTTGTGTAATAGATTCCAATAGTTCTTGCTTAACTTCTAATATTTCGCAATTTTGGTCGACCAACTTCCACCTCTGGCGGAATGTTGTTGATATTTAGAAGAAGAAGAAGAATCCGTTTCTGTGCTGCAGGGCGGCCAAACAGCACCGTGGTCGACAGCCCTTGGGCTGTCATTGCTGAAAACTTCCATGTCTTGGCTGAGTGCCGCCTCTGCGGCGCTGAGCTCTGTGCTGGAAACCTTGTCTGCGAAACTGCCTGCTGCTTTGATAGGCGTGGATGTCACTGGGAACATAAGCATGTCTGGCGCACCAAACATCTTCAAGGGTGTCCGCCGTCTGTCGGAGGATTGCGAGGCCATGTCTGTCATGTGGCCCCATCAGCGAACCCAATCTTGCTTGCAAAGCGTCACCTGCTGGAAGCCTTCCGTCCATGGGCCTTTGAGGGCAAACCCAAAAAATGTGGGTGTGATCAGCTTGTTGTCTGTGGCAGAATGGACAACAAGTGTGGCCTGCCTCAACTTGCAGGCGACAACCAAAGGCGGCCAAACTGGTCGCCGATCCGTATAGGATCGCAAGTGCAGCACCCTGGGTCTCTTGGGCAACTTTACGAGCAGAGCCAAACCGATCCTTATCATAAGGCATCATAAGGCCATATGCCCTCTCACGCCGGTTGGGATGCAAGAACTGGTCCCATTGTCGCGTCCGCCAGCCCTCTCTGCTCAAATGAGCGATTGATTTAGCTGTGCTGCGACTCCATCTTTCACCTGGAGCAAAGTGAGTGTGAATATCTTTGCCAAGAATAGGGTGATGCCATGCTGAAGGCCCTTGCTGCCATCCCATTGCTGTCAGCCATTGGCGCTCCTCCCGCGCAATTTGAAATTCAACAAGATTGAGATTGATAATTATATCATCATTACATCCCCATGAATCCACCCGGGTTCCCCACCCATCTTTGCCCAAACACACCACCGGACAACACCGCGCCTCCTCCTCTTCCTCCTCCGACTTCATCTCCGGCAGTGGAAGGATGGGCACAGGAACGTCCTGTGGACAAAGCTGGGATAGGCTCGGGATTTGAGGATGTGCATCCCCACTGAATGTTTCAAGGTAACAATCTATAAAATAGAAAATAGGTTTACTCCATCACCATGAAAGTTGGTCTATAGAGTTATAGCTATAGATAGCTATAGGTTAAGTAGGGTTGCTGTCATCCATATATCTAAAGTTGGATGGATTTTACAAACCAACAAACATAACTGGTGAGTGGGGGGGGACCATCTCTACAGCAACACAAAAACGTAGTCCACAGATTCAGTCTATTCAAGTCCTCAGCAAGCAACCATAGCAACCAACAAATGCACATGACCCAGAACCTAGGGAAAGAACAACATTAAAACTACCCAAAATCATTTGCATGTCTGGAACTCTTGTCTGCAGGATGGTTGAAAGAACACAAAATTGGACAAAGCTGTTCATACATTGTTGCTTGTCTTGCATAACCTCCGCATCAACATCATCATCATCATCATCATCATCATCATCACCATCATCATGTTCTTCAACATGGATTGTCAAATATTTCATGTTGAAACTGTGATTAATTTGGAAAAAAAAACTCTCATCCAACAAATTGCATAAACGTTATTTACTATTGTGATGATGATTTATGATGATTTACTTGTCTATCATTTAGGGGCTGCTAACCTCATACCCTCCTGATCAAGAACAGCCCCAAAGGACAGTGGTTCACCACTGGATCCATTCGTTTGGCAGACCCTGTGTTCTTGTTCTGATCGGGAGATGAGATGAAATCCTCTAAAATCTCATCCCCCCTCTTTTTTACAAGTATATTCTCCCTAGAATTCTCCCATTAACATCGTACATCCCATTATTGATCATACATATCTATTGCTATTCCTACCAGAACTGGTGGGAGTATGTGGTCAAATTCCCATGTTCTATACCCATCTGGGCTGAATACTTCAAGATACCACCATCTGGGGTCATCCCAGTTAGCAACTGGCTCATATTGATAGCCCTGGCCCTGGCTAGCAAGCCATTCCTGCGTTTAGCCTATTCATTTCTGATTCGCCAATAACTACATGGTGAAATCAGCAAACCTCTAGATTTGTGGGTTATTTACTCTTTCGAGCTGTCTTTGCTGGTAAATCGTCCACGTTGTTTGATTCAAAGATAACGTAGACAAATTCCTTCATGGTTGATCGTTGACTCCAAATTTCTTTACCAGTTTCGTTGAATAGGGTTGTGTCCAAAAATGTGGTATACCCTAGGTTATGATGATAAACCGCTGGCTTTCTGGGTACCCTATTTTTCAGACACGATAAATATCATATTGTGACCCAAATAAATCTCATTAAGCCTACTGTAGATATATCCCATGCAATCGCTGCAAAATGGATCCAAATGGTTGGTTTTACATCCCCATTCTCAGACCCGCGCAGGAATCATGTACATGTATATATATATATATATCATGTATGTATATATATATATATATGTATGTCACTGTATATGTATATATATATATATGTATATATGTATATATTATGTTGTACATCATAATGTCAACCCTGGATTCATCCTGGATTCATAAACCCCTTGGCTGTCTAATTTGGGGAAGGGGTACCCTTTATATAGGTATCAGATTATGACTATTGGAGGCATACCTTCCCAATTAACAAACTATGGTTTATCAATCCAGGGTTGACATTATTGGTTAGTCTCATCCCCCCTAAAGCCCCTCTCGTAAGCTAACATAACTATGGAAAATCACCATTTTCAATAGGTAAATCAACCATAGATGGCCATTTTCAATAGCTATCTGTCTGAAAATGGGGTATACACTTTTTAAATGACCATTGAAAAGGGAAAATGATCATTAACCAATGGATTTAGAGGTACCATATTCTCAAATAAACCTACCCTCCAGTAAATTAACATAGACCCTGGCAGATAGGAATTGGAAGATTAGTTTCCACTAAAAATAGCTCTCAGGATCTATCTTAATATACCAGAGGGTAATTTACCACAGGGTCTGTGCAAAATGGATCCCCAGCTCACCGGGTCGCCTGCTCCGGCGACGATGCACCCAGGCGCTCCAGCAGTTGATGCGCGCGCGGCGGCTCCAAGGTACCCAGGGGCGAGGAGGGCGACGACTGCGGCGCTTTAGGTAACGGGACAACTGGGTGGAAAACCATTGGAAAATGGGGATTGAACCAAGAAAAATTGGATTTCATGGGATTTAAAGCTGATTTATGCTGACTTATGATAGCTAAGTTGGTGAACAGAACTCCAATTTCACTATGGTATAGTATTCATGGGGTGTATAAACCAACTCCAAATTGTAAGATGCTCTATAACTATCTATAACTAGGTTTACTAGGGTTTTTGGTGGATATGTCTATACTAAGATGGGTCTATCAATGTTCGTAAAACAACATAAACCAACTCATCACGGTGCCCACGGCATCTTTTATGAGGATGGTATCAGCAACCATGCTTTATGTGGATATATCAGCATACTGTACGAAGGCCAGGTGAGTGGATGAAATCCTGAAAGGGAACTGGGTCCCACTTTTCTGACCTACGCAGTTTGATTCATGGGTTAGAACTTAGTGGTACCCAGTTAGGAAATGAATACATTGCATGTATGGAATATGTGATCACATTTAGCCGAAAAATTACCCAAATGTAGGCAGCTAAGTTGGTTTATAAGTAGCTTAACTGGGTTTTAAGATTATAACTATACATGACTCGTGCTGCAATCCAATTCATGGGATGTAGGGTATATTTTTTCATCAGCAATACTGAGTATACAAGGAAGAGAGCAAATGAAATGTAATCCCGTCCCACTAATATCAACCACATAGCCCTCAAAATCTGTAGGTTTGGTACTGAAAGACTCATTTCTTCTGGTTCACCAAGCCCTTCACAGGCAGCACTTTACTGCCGCCCACAGGCACCGTTCGAGCATTGGGGTCTCGTGGCAAACTGAGGGAGCGGCGGCCCGGTTCGGGAACCTGTCGCAGGCTCCCAAGATCCAGCCAAGATACGTTGGTAGATAGCTACACTCACGATCGGATTTATCATGGATATATATATATATATATTATAGTTGAATGGTTTTTCCTTTAAGCAGCTTATGAAAGCTTATGTAACTGGCCCATTTTGTAAATCCAAATTGGTTCTTGGGGTAGATCATCTACTTGTCTTGAGGGAAAAGTACCAAGTTTCCGTCCTAAAAAGATGCGAAGCTGGGTCTTAGGCAACCCTGGCAATGAGTTGTAAAGGGGTTCATCCAAAACTAGAGACAAAACCATCACCAGGTTCACCAGCAAATATTCATATCTGTTTAAAGATAGACATTGAGGAATCACTGTTCCATCTCTTTTGGGGAACTCTATACAGATATACATACAAAGAGAGAGAGAGAGAGAGAACCACTGGATACGACTCGCAAGCAAAGAAAGCATCAGCAACGTCATGGAGAGATGGAATATTCCTGAAAGAACCAAACATCGTAGCCATGATTATCTAAACAGACTGTGATTGCAACTGGACCAATCATGGGATCGTGGCAAGTCATGGCAAGTGATTATGCGTCCCAGCTGCAGACTTCATATCCTTTGGCGAGATGTTGTTGATCAAATCGCCACTTTGATTAGCAACTGTAAGGTTTGCTTGAAAAACCAGGTTCACTCCACCGTTGCTTAAATCTCATTTGGTGTATCAGATTGGATTCCTGACATTCCTGAGCTACTTGGATCAAGGTCAAGTTTTGTTGCTTCCGGCGCCCCAGTGAGCCAAATCACTATGTGAGTGAACATAACTCACCATTTGGCTTGTTTTGGGTTTATACTAGTATGTACAGTATGTACTAGATTTTACTAGATTGCACTAGTCCTATAAATCTATATTTAAATCTATAGGTCGATGGGATTTTCTACACCAACATCACGTCACCGGAGAAAAACCAGCGCTGGCCTCCGGGATGGGCAGACCCGCCTGGAGCCAGTGCTGCAAAAAAAATCGGGTGACCAAAGATACCCTCTGGTAAACTAACATAGCTATTGAAAATGGCCATTTATAGTGGATTTTCCCATTAAAAATGGTGATTTTCCATAGTTACAAGTATGTTAGTTTACCAGAGGGTATTTGGGGTTGAATCAAAATGGATGAACATTGACTACTAGATGTTCTCCTAGATCTGCCGGAAAAATGGATGAACACAGCTTATTTTCTCCTAAACCTACTGGTGAATCACAATTCCTACAAAACACATAATATATATATATAATATACAGTCCTGTCGTATTGCGATTTTGGGTCTATACGCCCTTTTCAGACACACCCATTTGGCCAACAAATATGTTCATCATATAGATGTAACCGACCTGAAACCTTCGCAAAAATCACGGCGAACCTATAGATACCAGAAAAAATGTGCACTGCGATTGTTTCTTGAACAGGTCGATTCTACCCAATATATCTATCCATGAACATGGCCAAAAGTTGATCCCTAAACGAAAGGAAGCTTGATTCACCAAGAAATATGTCTAGGTCAAAATGTGTAAATGGATTGAGTTCAATGGCACCCAGTGGAAGCACATTCTTGCCAAATGACCAGCATTCTTCAACACAAAATATACAGCCAACAGCAAGGAAGGATATGAACCAGTCAATCACATGCAACCATGAGGATGGGAACCAACGAACAAGGGGATGCAAGAACCTATTCTGGGGGTTGCCTCCCCACGCAGAAGTCGGTAGCTCACTTCTGTAGAAAGCCGTACTAAGTTGCTAAAGTAGTAACTAATACCTTTTTGGCCCTACTGTAAGGGTAAATCCTAAGAGCTCAACTGATAAACCACTTGAGATGCTATGACAAAACATCTAGATGATCTGGTAAGAATCTGGTACACCTGACAAGCCAACAATATGTCTGATATCGATATAACAACTCCAATATAATATACAGTAAACTACTGAAAATCATATGCAGCCTATGGACATGGTCTGCCCTATCGACGTATCTTTAACATGGCCATGTAATCCCCTTTGACTAGTGAATATCTATCCCCCAATTCCGGTCAACAAAATCAAACTTTCCTTGGAAGAAGAGTCTTGAGATCCCTTTGCTGGACTCCATCGTTCTGACCACTCCATCTGAACGGTTTGGAAATTGCAAGTCAGTTGAATGGGCATGAATGGGCACGGATGGGCTCAGTCGGTCTCAATTGGAAAAACACATCAAGATCGATCGAGGGACTTTTGAGGGAAACACCAGTGATGACGTACACAGTTTATCGTTCTCAGTATGATAAGGCCTCCACTTTGGGGGGTCATACAATTTGAAGTCATTTCATTCATTTTCATTGGGAATTCTACTTAATTCTATCATATAGTCGTTTCGTGGTTTCTTGATTTGTCCCTCAAACGGACCCAATCATTCCAGCCAGCCTGTGGTGAGTTACCATAGACTTGGCCCTCAGTGGAAAGGCTGGTGAGGATAGGCCCCGAGTTGTGATGCAGAGTAACCACCTCAAAAAAGACCCATGGTTTATATTGGGTGTGTTATTATTGGGGGATGGTTTATTATTGGGGGATGGTCATCAGATTTTTTTAAGTTCGGATTTGATTTTACTTTCGATCTTTTTAGTGGTTCCTGTATTAATAGTAAGCATCGCAACAGCCTAAGAAGTGGGGTCTCCCTTGGGATCTCATCATGTCAGGTCTCCGCTCAAGCCTCTCAATTAAGATGGTGAACCAAATGATAAACCATGCCCATGTCTGAAAATAAATATGTACATTTACATACATATATATATATATATATAATATATATATATATGCATATATATATATATGTATCCATGATTATGTATAATTACTATGTATGTGTAATATATAGTGTATATATATAATTATATATATAAACATGCATAACCCTTGCAAAAGTGGGTGGGATTTATGTTTGCTGTTCTTGGTAGATGGTTGGTGGTGGGAGCGATTGCAAAAACGTTTCGGCGGTGACTTTGGGAAGAAAACGGGAATGTGAAATCCAATGAACATCCTTTTCAATCTTGGGACTGCAATCACAGAAGACTTGCAAAAAAACGGCCAATGCCAGGAGATGTGCATCGATCCAAACAGCAAAAAGTCACCCCACAAAACCACTCACCTGCATTTGCCCAGTGCCCTTGACCGATTCGAATGATCCCAGTGCACCAAGCTGGGTGAGTTATGACAATTCACCAACATGAAATGCTTGGTTTCCCAAGATGGTTCCCCATATTCAAACCATGCATAGAATTTCACCCAGAAACCTGCTTTAGAATCGCATCTAACATCATCTACCCTCTGGTTATCTAACATAGCCATGGAAAACCACCATCTTTAATAGGTAAATCACTATAAATCATCTATAAATGGGCAATTTTCCATGGCTATGTTCAATAACCAGAGGGTAACTTTAGTTATGACTACAAGTAGCATAAACCTAGTTATGGCTACCATAATCCTTAGTAAATCCAGTAATTTAGACTGCATGATCCACCGTAAATTTCAGCCAGGAGCAACTTCCATTAGCAGCACGTCTCCTCGACCTTAGGGGGATCAGGAAGTTGAATGGAGTAATGTAAGCAACTCAATATGGGTGTGTCTGGAAATGAGGTATACCCCCAAAAATGGTGATTTTAATAGGGATTCTAGTCATTAACCATTGGATTTAGGGCTAGCCTATTTTAAGATAAACCCATAAACAACTCCCATTTGGGGATGGTTGAAAGAACCACCTATCAACTATGGGGATTTGGAGATGGTTTATGATGGAAAAATGGCATTTGGTTTACCCACGAAAAATTGGATTTTTTACGAAGGAAAATGTGGATACTGGATCCACCGGGAAGATACCGCACGTCTGGGGTGATATTTTTTTTCAGTTGGATATCCTCCGGTAAAGGAGATGTGTTGCTAGGAAAATGATTTACAAACCGTGGGTTTTCCGGATCCATGTTACATTGCTGGAGCGTATCAGTGATGTTCACTGCTTACAATACTCGATTGTGGATGATCAAGCACGTCCATCCTCAAACGTGTATTCTCGAATTCTCGAATTAGCGGCCATGTAGTCACACCTTGTGTTGACAACAAACCAAGGAGATTGGGAATCTGGTGTTTTAACTAAAAACAGAAGATATTGTAAGATATTGATATAACCTGCGAGCATGACATACAACCCCACTTCCCATAGATATATGTGATATTATGTGATACTCTTTGCTTTCTCCCCCATGACTATTCGTTGCATCCCCCGTGCTGGTGGAAACCAACCAGACTCTTGTCAATTCTCATGTTCTTCCAATGTCGTTCCCCTGTCTGCAGGTTGTTGCAGGTTTTGTCATCCCAAAAAAAACATAAAAAACCCAGCATTCAAAGCTTTGGTTTCCATTTTAGAGAGTTTTTTCAGTAGGAATAGCATGTTCCAAACCCTCCAGATATCTCCAGATCCTCAATAATTGTACTGGAATCCAGTAGCTTCCATGATCTTCTGCACCGCATTTTCAGGTTCTCCAAAATGAATTTTGGGGGGCTAAAATAAATCACAGGTTTTCTTGGCCAAGATGGTTTACAACTCCAATAAGTGTATGCTTTATGGTTCTTCACAGTTTCTGTTTATAAACCATTTCTTTTCACGGAGCCTCGCCACTTTTCTGGAATCACGCAAATGGTTAATATGAATAGTTATGAATAATTTATTAATGGATATCAATGGTTTAATAGTACACCATTAAACCACTATTATCCAGATTATTCCAGTTCCATGGGTCCGGTCTTCCTCCGCCGTCCCCATCTGCGTGTCTCGCGACGGGAAATCCCTTCCTTCGGCAGGCTGTCCCGCAGCGAGCGGCGAAACACCGGCGTATCTTCCCGTCCTGGTGCGGCGTGAGAAATGGCCAGCCTTAGATAAGTGAAATACACTCCGGTGTCATCAAACACATTCAAACACCGATATAACCAACAAAAACTTATCAAAGGTCACAAGTATCAAAAATGGTTAAAACATATTATACAGTTGTACTGTTTATATACCGTAACATACTGTCACTGTTTCTTTAAAAAAAATAGAGGTTACATGGAAAACTCATCGAAGTAAATTACAGATTTTCCGGTATGAATGTTCCACATGTTGAGCTCCATTTGGAATATTCCCTTGTGCAACCTGATGGGATCTGTCGGTCCTGCATCCATTTCTTCTCTGTCTCCATCCTGCGGATGATGGGCGTTGAAGAAATCCCTTGGATTCCGAACTTGTATGATTCATGTTATCTTATGTGAACTCTGAGCGACTTCAGTGCATATGTATATGAATGGAAAGTAAACCCCCAAAGATAGAAAACACATATCCATAGTTATATATCACTATGTCAGTAGGGTTTTCTTTTATCATCTTTTTGGCCCTTGCTATACCCCATTAATCCACTAAATAGTAGTACCCCCCATCACTATTTCATGATATCAGGACTGTTGGTTTTAACCCCATGTCTTGTACTCGGATGATCCTGCAGGCGATCACGGCCAACCAGTCACCAGTCGGTTCATCCACTGGTATTACCATTTCAGTTCCTTAAACTCAAACAGTTGATGGCCAAATTCCCATCTGCCCATTTTAGATATATGATCTAAAAGGGCTTTGTGAGGCTGGGTAAACTAGTTGGTCATCAAAACCTTGCTGTCACTTACCCGTTTGAGTTTGGTGGTTTCCACCAGGATCAATTGTTTCACTGTGGCAAAATGCCTAAAAACATCATCAACCGAAGGTTTATGATCATTTTGCTCATACATTGTTACCATCAAAATGGACATATTTGTCATTTGCATATATATATATATACACACATACATACATGCATGCATACATACATACATTACGTTACATTACATGACATGACATTACAATACAATACATTACACTACATCACAGTACACTACAGTACATTGCATTGACAATACATTGCAGACATTACAAGACATTGCATTGTAGTGCATTCCATTACACTACACTACATTACAATATATATATATATATATGTATATATATATATTACTATATATGTACGTACGTATGTACGTACGTATGCATGTATACAGGTTTTGGTCACTGTTTCTTCCCCTCGCCCCCAGCTGCTCCTCAGCTTTCCCCTTCAGCGCGCCCTTCCGCAGCCGCTTCCGCATCTGCCGCGCTTGGGGTGACGCGTAGGTCTCGGCGCGGCCGAACCAGGCAGGGCCTAGCGTCGATGAGGCCCGGTGGAGGTAGACCTTCTGTGGGCAAAAACAGCATATAACTATTTTACTGGAAATACTACTAGAATATATGTTTAATCATAATATATGTATATATATATATATATTTGTATCTATATATATATATCTATATGCCATATCATATTATAGTTTAATATACTACATACATACTCATACATTGATACTGTAATACTATATACTTGATGATGGAATATATCCATAGCTTTAGCTACAAATTTTGATATGATATAGATATTTCAATTACAACTCCAAGAGTAGCATATACAGTGGATCCACTGTTTAAGAACCTACTGCAATAAGAACTTCAGGGGCTGGATTGCTGGATTTAGCCCTTTCTGTCGGCTAATTGAAATAATAACCTCAGGGTACCCTGGATTCTAGCCGCTTAGCCATTGGTTCTTATTCCCCTTTGACGGGATATCTAACATTGATACGTATGTATGTATGTAATGCATGTAATGCATGTATGTATGCATGTGTGCATGTCTGTATGCAGGTATGCATGTATGCATGTATGCATGTATGCAAGGATGCATGTATGCATGTATGCATGGATGCATGGATGCATGGATGCATGTATGCATGTATGCAGGTATGCAGGTATGCATGTATGCAGGTATGCAGGTATGCAGGTATGCAGGTATGCAGGTATGCATGTATGCATGCATGCATGCATGCATGCATGTGTGTATGTATGTATGTGTGTATGGAATATCCTCAATTATATGTATATATTAATATATGTGTGGGTTGTATTTAGGTAATTACGTTTGGTGAAGTAGTTTCATCTACAGAGCGGTGGTAAACTCCACATCGCCGTGCCTAGGTAGACTCCACTCTCGTCATAGCCGGGGATCGACATGACAGGCCTGAATGTGAGGACGACGCGTCGACCCTCCAAGTAAGTACCTAGAAGCATGGGGTAAAATAGCCATTATCCCATTGTATACTTTTGATTTTGGAACTTTGACCAATTTTCATAGATACTTAGAGGCTCTTTTTGTACCAGTAGAAATCATCACCATTTCATGGTGATTTCGTGGCGATTTTCCATCATTTTTGACCCATCGAAGGACCGAACGACTTACGGCTGGGCTGACCCCACGGAGGCTCCTCCGGCTCTGGGCTGCGCTCAGTTTTTTCATGACGTCCAGAGCTGCGACCTGCGGAAAGCATAGAAATGTCAAGGGGATGATGGGATATTATTGGTATTTATATACATATTATATATTTATTTATATGTATATACTATATATATATATATGTATACTTATATAATTATAATATGATATATAATATATCTATACGTATATAGATATAAATACAAATATAATATGTATATATATATATATTAGATACAGTTTTATACAATTATATAATATGAAATATATATATATATACATATTATAAAGGCTTCCTAAAATGGTGGTACTGTACCCCAAAATGGACGGTTTATAGTGGAAAATCTTGTTGAAATGGATGATTTGGAGGCACCCCCCCATTTTGGGAACCCCCATATGTATGATTATGTCTGTGTGTTTGGAAAGTTCTACTATGGTTGTATGATGTTGTATGTTTTTTTTGCGGTAATTGTCTTTTGAACCATAGCAAAAACATCACAAGACATGGGGCTTATTTGCAGTCAGAGGAACAATATTTACTCGGGATGTACGTAGTAAAACGGGGTTTCAAGGGGACACAACACCATAATTAGCCTAAAACAGCTACAATTCTATGGTGTGTGTAACTAGATATTTCAGCTGAAACCCTGACCACTATACAGATGTCATCAGCACCTTATACTAAAGGTCTATGGTGATGCACAGCCCCTTTATGAAAGGATGATGTGTGAAAGCTCCTGAATCAAGTTGATTGAGGTTAATGGTTGTCTGCCTAGAGAGGTCACAAAGGGCGGGCAGATGGCTGCCGCTGCATCTCTGGGTTCTATTGGCTTACTACCTGCTGGCAGTCTAACCAGCCAGTGCAACCCCCCTTACCCTCTGGTAAACTAACATAACTATGGAAAAGCACCATTTTTTATGGGAAAATCCTCTATTTCTATGGCCATTTTCAATAGCTATGTTAGTTCACCAGAGGGTATCTTGTATTTTTCCAACGGTATTCCCATTGAACATTGTACAACTCCTCAGATCCAGTGCTTTGCCATCATTATCCCATCGGCAGAACTTGGGGCACACCCCATTTCAGTCCCATATTCAAACATAGCAATGGACAAGCACCCATTTATAGAACATCTTCCCATGAAACCCTCGATTTATGTGATTTTCCCTTTCCTATCAATCTCCTCTGATTTCCGATGAACACGTTCATTTTTCGATGGGGATTTCCCTCTTCAGCTGGTGCGATCTCTCCCCTTCCCTGTCAAACCTCTGGCACCCTTCTTCCGGTGCTTGGGCGCTTGCGGCTTCATAGCACCATGGCGTGGCTCATCCCCCAGCAGATGGGACCTAAAGCAAGGTTTTTTTGGGCAGTATTTGTATAATATTATGGGGAAGGGATGGAACAGGACTATTTACTGTAGATAGATTTAGATCTCCAATTTGGAGGAAAGTGGAAGATAGGCCCCTTCCATCCAGGGGAAAGCCACCTTGTGCCATTTCAAGTAAAAGTCCAATTCATGATAGGCAATGTTGACGAAAAGCACTGCATTTGAGAGTGCCAATGTCTTGTATAAATAGATCTAATACCTTGGATGATGGATGACAATCATAAGTAATATGGATCCAGGTTGAACCATAGCTGACCCACTTTGGGGAAAGCACCAGCAACTTTGGCTGGATTTCTCCTAGCGAGGCCGTGCGCAACTTGCCTTCCACTGGGATTGCCGTTGGGCTTCAAGTTGATTTGGTGATTCGGGAGTTCGCAAAGACTTGGACACGTTGGGACACCTAGCAATCCACCAATGCTTTTGAGCGGGAAATCCTCTATCTATCTTTATCATTTTTCAAGATGATTTTGATGTCTGTTTTAGAACAAAATTTTGCTCTCCACATTCACAATCGTGCACCTTCTTTTTCAAGCGGGCGCATGCAAATCGGCAGTTTCAATGAGCTGGGGCATTCGTGGTGAAACAGCACTGAATTCATTCAGTAGCTTTTACACGGGCGGAAAGACGGTCAAGTGCCTACCTTCCTTCGGCGACACAATCTGTCCAAGTGCACGACATGGTAGGCATTCTTCAAGGAGGAGAATTTAGACAGCAGTAAAACTGGAGATATGGTTGAATCTACCTTTGTCCTCCAAAAAAAGTGATGTTTCTTTTGTTCGTGGTTTCAACCCTCCAAAACCACCAGTCATGAAAGGATCAACCAGCTTTGATCTGCAGCCAATGAGTTTTGCCAATGGAGGTGTCTCTCTTGGTACCATGGGAACGCCCACCTTCAGATTCGATGCAATGACCTGGTGGCCCAGCTCCATAGCAGTTGTGAGGGTGGAATCTAACAAGTAAGAAAAAAACATCCTGGCCTCACTGTTCAAGGGTTCATTGCAATTGACCAGCGCTGATCAATAATGAATCATGGTAATATCTCATAGTGTTGCTTCGCTAATCATTTTACCATCAAACCTGCTAGTTACTAGCTCCGTCAAAACGGTCAACCAAGAGGGGTTAAATTGCTCCTGGCAAATAGGGGGTTGGAAGACTACTTAAAATTGGTTGATTCTCAAGGTCTATCTTAGTTTGGGGGATGGCATCAATAGCCCCAAAAAAGATGCCAAGAAATGCCTCCCAAATGGTATAGATAATGTGTGCCCGGTATTTTCCAGGTCTCCAACTTTTCTTTCTCAAAGATGGTTCAAAAATACATATTAATAATACATATGACATATACAGATACACACAAATAATCAAATATATATATATATTTATATATATATATACTATAATATATATATATATATGTAAATATCATCATATATCATCCATCATACACGGTGATGACTCCACACAATGGGCTTTGGCCGGAAGTTTCTACATTGGAAAGCTGAACGTGACCCTAGTGGGCACAAGTGGAACAACAACATCCCATGTTGGACCTCTCCAGGGGCTCATCATGCTCTTGGACAGTCCCCCTATAGCATCCTATAAGTTGGTAGTGCCGTTGAGGTTACAAATGGGTGCAACGGATTGTAACGGTGTAACCATGGTCAAAAGCCCCCATAAGCTGGGATCTGTTGGGATACAACCTCCAGAACCATGGTCAAAAACGTCCACTTACAACTGGAATTGCACCAAGGAAGATCAAATACCCTCATATGGGCCTCCACAATGAATAGGGTCGTTCCATGTCGTTCCTGGATCATTTCAGGCTGCCCAAAACCCAAGTCTCGTGGGCCTCACTCCGCACCCTCCTCTCCCTGGAGAAGAGCGATGTTGAAACCACATGAAGGGGTCAGGGATGGGGATCCTTCCGTGATCCACAGCTCTCCCAACTGCTAAACCTATCATTTACCGATCATTTACTATAATTTTATTAGATTTTACCACCATTTACCAATCATTTAGCGCCCCCCCCGCAAAAAGGAGTCATTCCTGTAAATATACCAGGAGCATAGAGCATGTGGCTCTGGATTGGTATGGCTCAAGTCCTTGGGGGCACCACTGGACCCAGAAAAGGTGGCAATTGGTGCATCGTGGGGGTAGAAGATGGGTGATACAAGAGGGATAGAATAGAATGTGGGATGATATTTCAGCAAATTAAACTGTTTGATCTTAGTTTTGACATGGTTTGACACTAAAACAGCTGATAAATGAATGTTCATCCCCTCATTCCGATTGTCCCACAAGTATTGATCCATTCAAATGTGGGAATATTAGCAACTGGTTCACTGGGTTGTGGAATTACGGGGTCCCATTCTCACAGCAAATGAAATCATGTGTTTTGCATGCCCGCCTAGCTGACACCACCCAAATTGGTCGGGTATATCTGGTCTCATGGTCATATGTGAAGATTCAAGTCCTTAGTTTCTGCTTTCATGTTGTATTCACAAAGGTTTTTGATGTTCAAAATTCATCGATCCAAATGGTGATGCAACTGCTAATTATGGAGATTTCCTTGTATTTCTCACCTATTTTGATGATTCCCAACTTTACCAAAGGCCTCCCACGCAACGTGGCCCGGTGGCACCCCAGCATACCCCAGCACCCCCTGGCACCCCATCGTCGTCGTCGCCGGTCAACAGCTCACCATCCAGCGTGGCGATCTTGGGCAAATGCTCCAGGACCTTCGGAAGATCTTGGAGCTTGGACAAAGGTCATCAACTAGTTGTTTTAAGGGTGATTCACAAGGGATTTAATCGATGTTAATGGTGATTTACCAGGGATTTAACCATCTAAAGTGGTGATTCAATGGGATTTAACCATATAAAATGGTGATTGACCAAGGATTTAGTGGATTTTAAGGGTGATTTAATTAACTTGATGGTGATTTAATGGGTTAATATTACTTGGAGGATCATCGCACGAAAGTGGTCCTGGCCATTTCAGGTACAAATTCCTTGGAGGTAACTACCACAAGGCCTATGTGGATATATGGTACAGTAACACAGTACCTCTATTTTGGGGTCCTGAATTCCCATTGATTTTACAGTAGTGGTTTTTTCTTTGGTATACAACCCACTCACCATGAGAAATGGGTGTGTCTCAAAATGGAGTTCCCAAACCAGCTTTTACAACTGCGACGGAACACCTTGTACCCTCTCAGGGGTATGACCTTTGGCGGGTCAGGTCAATTACCTTCAGAGAAAACATTTGGACAGGGACAGGGTAAATGATGAATGAACAAATGCGAGGAGGAGTTCAACGGGGTATGAAAAAAAGACATGAACTGGGCTATCCTTCATCTTCTTGGCTTCCATCGAGGCCTGCCTATAGCATTCACTCCTGATATTCTTCAGCAGCGATTCTTGGACATTGGATAAAATGATTAGTTAAAAACATAACATGATATAACATGACTATTGATTGAAATTCTACTCAACAATGATAGGGATTGCTGGCAGTGATTGGGATTCACTGACTGAGGAAATAGGATTGAACCAACAAGAACTGAGAGCTTGCAACAAACAGAGGAAGATCATCGACGATCATCTTAAATGCATTAAATTGTAGGCTTTGAAGAACTTACAGTAGTGGGAGAACATGCGGTATCGAGCTGAACTTTGAATAATACACCCAGACATCTCGTTTCGCACAACATCACTTTAAGGTTTAAGGTTTAAGGGCTCAAGAATTGAGGTTTTAGGGTTTAGGTGTTTAGCGTTTAGTGGTTGTCCTATCTTTTCTTGACTCTCGCATGGTTTTTGGATGTTTCTAAAAAGTTTAGGGTGTAGGGTTTAGGATTTTTTCATGATAGGGTCCCCCTGAGCTTTTAGGCAATGCCTTGGGTTTATCCCATTGAGAACAACAGGCCAAGTGGTCCTTCCAAGACATCCAACGCCAATCTTTTGCTGGATTCCCATCTTTGCTGAATACAGATTCAAAAGGAATGATTTTCTTCCAGCCTGCCTACTTAGATGTGCACCGCAGGGACTAAGTGGTCAGCAAGCCTAGTTCCTCCGCACACAGGCATGTAGATCTACAGTAGTGCATCACCACTTCTGTACGGGATTTACTATAGCGACGCCCCCAAGAAAAAATCACCACTATCTTCATAGTAGGATTTTACTTTTCTATCCTTTAGTGTATCTATTATATAATATGATATAATATGTATATATACATATATATTACATACATATACATACTGGGTTGCTACTGGCTACTAATCATGCACTTGATGACTAAGACCCCCCTAGAGCCTGTCTACACCAGCCCCAGCTGTCGCCTTTGGTCGGGCTTGCTTCTTTGACAGGCCTCACCGGGAGGAACAAAGTGCCCCCCGCCCAAGTTATAAGAAGACAGATAAACATGCATAATTTTCCCATTGAACTAATTCAAGATTCAAGTTATATGTAGTTATATGTTTATAGACAGATATGTTCATCAGAAATTCAGGGTTGAGACATAGTTATAAAACAACTTACCTCACTGTTGGGGGCCCTCTGTGTATGTGGGTGAAGATTCAAAACCCGACAATTCACTATGCTTGATCATTCTTTTCAGGAATTCATACGTGCTTTTCTAAACCTAGTTTTGAACCCACACCGGTGCGGATTGTACCCTGCCCACTTGCTATTGTTGAGGTCTGAATCTGGATATATAAAATGGCGGTTTGTCAAAAAGTGGAAATGCTTTAGAATTTTCTCTTACCTTCTACAATACAATGGACCATCTTAGGGCATTTTTATCTTGTAATGGCTATGTGTAAAAACCGGGCACTCATCCACAATGAGTCCACAATCATACAAGAAACGGGCACAACAAGTCAACCTTCATGGTAGGTTTCACCATTGGGTTTACTGATTTTGTTGTCCAGTTACCTACCAGGGGACCTACCAATTTGAAAAGCTGGCAAGATCATGTGTAAATGAGGTAGATCCCTCCATCTATCCATGTCAGCTGAGCGATGACCTGTGCTTCAAGCTGGCTCAATGTGTTGGATAACTCCCTGGTCATAAATTTGGCATTAATGTGGTAAACCCTAAACCCTAAACCATCTCCAATATTACCATCAATGGTTGGTAAAAATCATCCCCAAATTGTGGGCTTCTGGCATTGGGTTTACCACATTACACCAATCCATCAACTTCGTTGTGAAGTTTCTTGATGTGGCGGGATCCTTGCCCTCCAAACCGAATCTCTTTGTGCCAACCGAAGGAGCGTCCAGGATAAAACATGCAATTTCCATGTTTTTTTCTAATTTTGATTCACAGGGAGGTTCACCAAACGTATGCATACAGTATCATACAGTACATGTATAATGTTTATGTATATATATATATATAGTTATATATATATATATGTCCCCCTGTCTTACCCAGAGACAATGATTGCATGGAGCTACTGGAAATGTAACCCAGAAACAGTGGCTATACCAAGTGGCTTAGTTTAAGTGTCCTAATGACCATTGCGGACTCACCCCTTCCCTTAACCACTGGATGATTGATGTACCTGACTAGGGGTCAAATAATTGCTCACCCCCCAAACATGGATCATTGTATAGTAGAGTCTATAATTCTATACCTTCTGCACAGTATGAATGGTGACCTGGCTCAGCTAATGGACAATTGTCACTCATCCCACGGAGTGATTTGGCACAACCCTCACCCACAGAGCATGGAATGTCAAGCTTTATGATCAATTGATGTCACCTTTTTGGGGTTGACAGTTCTAAATCAGCCGAGGTTGCTAGCCGTCAACATTACTTCATTCTGGTTGGGAAGGGGGTATGTCTCAGGCTATATAGAAATTGCCAGGCATTATGGCAATCATGGCCAGCACCAATGTGAATTTATTTGTCCCTAATTGGGCATTTGAAACATCCAAAAGTTAAAGATTTTCCATTGCCATGTTTGATTACCGGGGATATCCTCAATGTAAATAGAAGAATAACCACACGGTATAGTTTGCTTGCTTGAGTGGGCTGAACCAAAGTGGTCACACAAAGTCATACAAGTCCTGGTCTGTGCTTTCAACCACCAGAAGAATAGAAATGCCATGGGGAACAATCATCCCAAAACATGGTTAAACAATAAGAAAATACCAGCTCACCACCCGCTGCGATTCTCAAGCGTTTCGATGCCTTCATAGATGGGGTTGCCATACAAGAGCACGTTCACCAAATCCTATGGCCGAGCAATGTCCACTTGGAGTTGAACAGTGAATCATTGGGATTTGGCTGCTACTCACAATATGATATCAGCGATATATGGAGGTTTCCTAAAATTGGAGGTGCCCCAAATCATCCAAGTCATGGATGACCATGACTTTATATTAAAACAACCATGGTGACTTGGGTGAAGAAACCCCCATGTAGATAAACGACAAACAGAAGATATACATACTCAATCAGAATGGGACCAGTTCGTGATGTCCCATCTTCAAGGGTGCATCCAGCTACTAGCTGTGGATGATCCTCCGCTCCGGGCTTCCAGCGGCGATCAAGGTGGGGAAAGCACCATAAATGTTGGTCAAAGACCGTCAAAGACCCTCGTGTTGGTCGATCAGTTCACAGTTTTGGGCTGGTAAACTCCCAGTTTTCTGTTGATCCAATAAAGGGATGTTGCAAGAAATTGTAGAATGTCTTTTCTGATGTTGATCCTAGGTTCAGCTTGTGTATGCTATTTCAATCCCCAGCTTTGCTTCACGTTCGGCCAGTCCGCAGCCTGTGGTGCTCCCCGTCAATTATTCGATGTCCATCCCCGCTTGAGTGGACAATCAATCACCATTAGTTTGCCCGTCCTTGCATTGGTCCTTAACCGCGGATCACACATCCATTTGATAACTCCAACTACAGTAAATGATGTGTTAATCACATGTCATAATCAATCAGCTTGTCGGCTGTATCAAACCGCACGATACAGCCAGGAAACTTACAATATATCACAAACCGGACTAAGACCTCGCTCCCATATTGGATTAGTCGATGATCCCTTTCACCAATCAGTCAACTCCCAAACGAAAACATAGAATGCTAGCAACCCATGTTTGCAGGTTGAATCCATATAGTATAGCTACACCCCTAGAAAATTCCATGGGTTCAAGCGAATCAATGGCCACACAATGGGTGGTATGCTCCATCTGCCGACACACCCATCATGGTAAAATCAAAGTTTTGGACCGTTCGGACCGTATGGATGTGCATCCCTTTAGTAAGTAGATAGTAACTTATATAACCCACAAAGAAGCGGATTACGCCCCAGATTGTGGGTTATCTCCCATTGTATCCCATATTTTCCCTTATACATGGCTGTCAAATTTCAGTTTTGGGTCATGAGACTTCCAAATATATACATTGCATATATATATATATATATAATAACTATAATTAATTATAAAATATGTGTATGTATGCAATTGTATGCATATATAAATATGCTACACGGCACCACCGACCAATGTAATCTGGAAAACAAAACATAGTTATCTTCAATGCAGTGGTTAGAGGCAACAAAAATAGGTGGAAACCATGGGTTTTTACCATGAATAGGGGGTTTCTCCATGGCTTTCCGGCGTCCGGTTAAGACTAAAGTTGAGAATATTAAGATTTTCCCATAAACCAATCCATTGAAGCATGATTTCCATGATTCATTGGTTAAATCCATGTGACATCCACCATTTTTGACGTTAAATCCCCGGCGCGCTCTGACCTGGTTGGCCTGGAGTTTGTCCAGTTCCGGCCAGTCCTGAAGTCCATTCGCCGTCCGTGGCGGTTGAAACTCAAGCCGTCAACAGTTGAGGATATGTTTATTGGATTTTAACGGATCTTATGTAATGCACGATAAGGAATCTCACCAGCTCACCCAGCTCATTGGTAGGATGGCTTGGACGAATTGTTAGGCAAATATGATAGACCTTTGCAATTCGTACATCATCATATATATATATATATGTAATTATATATCTGTGGGTAGGAAAAACCAATGCCTGCAAGAGATCTGCTAAGTAAGTAGGAACATACTATGTCTAAAAAAAATCCGGCCAGCAACAGCAGGCCATGGATGTCTGCACTGGTGGGATGCTTGATGCACCGAAGAGACACGGGTAGGAGAACCAAACGCAGATATGTTCCAAAATATGGGAGTTATCCTGCAGAGGAGAACATGGGGAAGCAGTTCCAATTCAGATATCGCAGACTGGTCAAAGCAATACAAAGGACGAATGATATGGTGATCTAATGAATAACCAAGAAACAAAATAAAAGGATCAAGCATATTTTACCAACAAACATAATATATTAAGAATATGAACAACAAAGGAGAGACTTACAGCAAACATCTTGATTTGATTTGATTTACCTACAACTTTCTGGCCGCTCAGAGAGAGGATAGGGTCGTCAGGATGTTTAACAAAAAACATGGGATACCCTTTTTCAAGAAAGGATTGCTGTAGTAGACAATTCATAAGACAAACATGATGCTACGAATGGCAGTAACAAACATTTTTAAAATGTGGGTATTGATCAGAATTCAAGACCCTGAGAATGGATGAGAATCGTAGATTTTGATCACTTTTGCTAGTTCACCATCCATTCTTGGGGTACCCCCTACGACCTGACCTGTATCCAAATAGGACTTGGAAACATGAGGATGCATACCTAACTGGGACTAGTTGTGAATGTGTCCTGGCGACAAACACATATAATATATAGGTGTGTCCGGAAATGGAATGCCCAACGTTCACGGTTCGATGATCTATTTTAGGATCAGGCTGGGTCCAAACCAGTGCCTTACAAACAATTCTGGGAGTGATTGGGACATGAATGCCGCCGTTCTATCCGTGCATGGATCTGCATGGTATATCTACCTATAGACAGGAATGGGCCATGTTGATGTTGATGCATGTTTGTGATGAATGTTGACATATCAATGTGCATTTACAAATGTAGGATATACATACATCGAAGCAGTAACAGGGAAAAAACACATTCCTCACTCAATTTCTAGACCGTGACATCCAGCATACCTCCTGATGATGCTATATGTGGCCAACACACACTGGAACATCGTTGATCAAACTGGGGACATATCCAAAACACAATTGCTGGAACAGAATCTAAACCAACAGCATCAGTTCTGCCTCCCATCTTCATCTTCATAGCACGATTTTGCCGATGCAAGCAGTTCTCAACCTACTTCACGTATGGTCAACATGGGATATCCAACCAAACATATTTACATATAGATGTTCGTGTAGATAGACCCACTATGTTTGGCTAGAAATTAAACTATCGTCCCCAGTCTACCAAGCCAAAACTGACCCAACAAACGGGTCTGATATAATAGGATACCCAATGTCTTAGTATGGTTTTTGATAATGTCTTCATATGTCTTCCAATTTTGCGGATATACCCACACCATTCCACTCCCAAACAACATATGGTTGGTTATATACCCGATTTTGTACCAGTATATTCCAACAAAGTCCCATGATATCCAAATACATCATAATTCGTGAGTTTTTCCCTCAAAAAAAAAAAACATGCCTAAATTCCGATATCCTCCAATATCCTCCATATATCGCCACAGTTTCTCGTGTTTCCGTTTCCAACACCCCCGAGACGGACCTTGATCTTGTTGTTTGAGATAAAGAGCGTGGTCAACTTCACCTCAGACCCGCCCTACTACGACCATTTCAGGGCCCCACGAAACAAACAACTGGGGATCGAATGGAGATATCGTGGGGGTATTATATGAAGTGTATATATAATATATAATCCGCCGACCCCAGCCGACGGCAAGGGGGAGCGCGTCAGAGAAAAAGGGCAGTGGCCCGTGGTCTTTGGAGGCTCCGCTCGGAGCAGCGTGCCATCCCCAAAAGCTTCACCAGACAGGCTTCCAGAAGTAGTTTTCTAGGTGGATCAGAAGGTGACGTTAGGCAGTGGCCCGTGGGCTTCGGAGACTCCGCTGGGGGCAGCGTGCCATGGTGTTTTGGCGTTTCGCATGCGCCCCCCAAGGGTCCACCAGACAGGCTTCAACAAGTAGTCTTTTCTAGGTGGATCAGAAGGTGAGGTTAGGCACCACACAGGCTTCAACAAGGATTGTCTAGGTGGATCAGAAGGTGACGTTAGGCCCCACAAAGGTTTCCACCAAAGGTCCACCATACAGGCTTCCATAAGTAGTTTTCTAGGTGGATCAGAAGGTTACGTTAGGCAGTGGGGCGTGGGCTTCGGAGGCTCCGCTGGGAGCAGCTTGCCATGGTGTTTTAGCGTTTCGCATGCGCCCCCCAAACGTCCACCAGACAGGCTTCGACAAGTAGTGTGGCCCGTGGGCTTCGGAGGCTCCGCTGGGAGCAGCGTGCCATCCCCCAAAAATTCACCAGACAGGCTTCGACAAGTAGTGTGGCCCGTGGGCTTCGGAGGCTCCGCTGGGAGCAGCGTGCCATCCCCCAAAAATTCACCAGACAGGCTTCCAGTAATAGTTTTCTAGGTGGATCAGAAGGTGACGTTAGGCAGTGGGGCGTGGGCTTCGGAGGCTCCGCTGGGAGCAGCGTGCCATGGTGTTTTAGCGTTTCNCCACCAGACAGGCTTCGACAGGTAGTGTGGCCCGTCGGCTTCGGAGGCTCCGCTGAGAGCAGCGTGCCATGGCGTGCCATCCCCCAAAGGTTCACCAGATAGGCTTCCATTAATAGTTTTCTAGGTGGATCAGAAGGTGACGTTAGGCAGTGGGGCGTGGGCTTCGGAGGCTCCGCTGGGAGTAGCGTGCCATGGTGTTTTAGCGTTTCGCATGCGCCCCCCAAAAGTCCACCAGACAGGCTTCGGAGCAGCGTGCCATCCCCCAAAGCTTCACCAGACAGGCTTCCAGAAGTAGTTTTCTAGGTGGATCAGAAGGTGACGTTAGNAGACAGGCTTCGGAGCAGCGTGCCATCCCCCAAAGCTTCACCAGACAGGCTTCCAGAAGTAGTTTTCTAGGTGGATCAGAAGGTGACGTTAGGCAGTGGGGCGGGGGCTTCGGAGGCAGCAGCGTGCCATGGTTTTTTAGCGTTTCGCATGCGCCCCCCAAGGGTCCACCAGACAGGCTTCGACAGGTAGTGTGGCCCGTCGGCTTCGGAGGCTCCGCTGAGAGCAGCGTGCCATGGCGTGCCATCCCCCAAAGGTTCACCAGA